>JBBPBX010052182.1:14224-24305 GCA_038048925.1 Garcialebias charrua
CACACACACACACTCCTCCACTCTGATGATCTGTTAGGGCTTCTACTTTCACATGCCGACAAAAAAAAAAAGTCCACATTCGTGCATGTTCTGCTTGCAGACACTCTCTTGCACATCCTGATGGGCACGCCCATGGCAGAGCTGCACCACAAAGACCCCTGCAAACACCAGAGGGACCCCCCGTTGCTCTGGTAAGACCTCTCCACTGGCAAAGTCGCTGGAAGTCCTCAGTCCTCTGATGTGTCCACCTCCATAATTTCAGTGGTTTACCAGAAAACTAACAGCAAAATCAAATCCAGAAAAGATGCATAAACATATGTTTGATCTTTTTGTGCAGCAAAACTGCAAAATGTTCTCAGGATTGTTTGTCTGAATTTGATTAAAGATTTAAAGAAATGTTCAGGTTTTTTTGGGGGTTTTTTTTTTTCAAAAGGAAGAGACTTGTCACTAAAAGTGTCCTGAAATATGTGCCAAGTTGTGTGGCTCAAATGTTCAGAGCCACAACTGGGTTTCATGACAGCTTTAAGAACAGGAATTAAAGACCGTGTAAAGTGAATTTCAATATTTTCTTCAATAAACATTATAAATGTCATAATTGTAATCTTGTAAATGAGTAAAAAGTCTCAAAATTGTAGCTCAATTAATTTTGGAGTTATAGAGCAAACTGTGTATAAAGATATTTCTGTTTCAGGATTTTTTAGGCGTGTTTTAAATGTGACCGGGTTTCGTCACGCGGTCTTCAGCCCCACCCCCTGCAGCTTCAGCCGTATAAATTAGACCACGGCGCGGAGCGTGTCCGAGCAGGGGAGTCTGCGTCGGACACAGGTGCGGCGCACGGTGGGAGCTCATCCTGGAGGTGGCAGAGCTCCAGGATGAGGAGGCCGGGTTGGCGCGGAGCTTGTCCGAGCAGTAAAGGCTGAGTTAGACTTGCGCTTTGGTCCGCAGGCTGGAACGCGCGCGCTGCGCGTGCACTGTGCCGTGCGGCGAAATGCGTTCACAGTGTCACCTCTGTGTTTATAGTTGTCGCACGGCGGGGCATGGCAAAGTGCTGTTCTTTTACCGACCAGCAGGTGGCAGTACCCTCTAAAACCTGTGCATATGTTGCAAGAAAGGTGTAGAAGAAGAAATCTACCGTAGAAGAAGAACTGTTTGAAATCACACAACAAAAACAAATAGCTTTCCGCTCGCGTGCTGAACTGTTGTCTTTATTTGCGGTTTTAATGCATGGAGTCAGCGGAGGAGAAAGCGATCACGTGACTTTTGGCGAAAAAACAAAAGAAAAGTCCGACTCCAGATCAGGAATGAAGGAGAATTTAATACATTTTGTGTCACAAAACATTCCTCCATGCGTCGCGACTCCGTCTCCACGACCACAGCGGCGCAAACAGCTGCAGGCTCCGGCGTGAAGAGGGTGAAGGCTGTCGGTGGGGACCTGTCAATCAAATCGTAGCGCCCACGGCGCGCGCATAGGCTTGCGGAGTTTCAAAAATTCAGAGGTGCACGACACGCGCTAATCCCACGCGCGGGGCCAACGCGCAGGGGCGGGGACTGTGAAATTGCGTCACTTTTGGAGCGCGCACCCTCGCGCGCTGCGCGACGCGTCGAGTATGAATCTAGCTTAACTACCGACTTTGGCTGCAATCCTTCGCGAACATCTTCAGGGGGCAGGACACGGGGGCAGTACTGCGCTGAAACCACGCCCACGCGCTGACACGCCCCCAGCGTCTTAGACCAGGGGAAAATTATGTTTTTTCATTATTTTTGAGACTTAATTTGATAAGGTAAACAATGTTTTTAATCAGTCAGATTTATATGGGTGATTAATAACACATATTTATGCCGTGTGACAAACTAAAACCACACATTGAAATTTACTTTACACGGTCTTTAAACAAACTTCAGAGGAAGAAAAAAAAACTGCCTCATAAGCACTTGGTTAGCATTTCAACATATCACTCACTTTGGTCACATTGAGAATTAAGTAAGTCTAAATAGTTTAGGTTGATCTCGAGCATGCTCATAGAACAACAGCAGGAAAAAAGATTGAGAAGCTAAATACCTGAAGCAGATATCAGATTTTACTGGTAACTGTAGAATGTGTGTGATCATTAAAGTTATTTTAAATTAGACAGATACCTTGCTGTGTTAATTTAATCCAAAATAACCATCCAGCAGTCATTTAAAAATGGCTGCAGAGTGGAGAAACTTGTCAAGTAGTGCTTTATCTGTGTTTTTAAAGGTTAAGCATTATAAGACAAGAGAGTTCTTGCTCAATAATCCAGGTACCAAATCCAGTAATTATAGAAAATAAGCATACTGCACTCATTTTTAGGTGTAAGTTAGAGGCAAATATACCACACTTATATTTCAGTGATAGTAGAATTTTTTAAAACATGATTACATTGTGATGATTACTTAATGATTACTTTATCCACAGGTGAAATTCACAAGGAAGGAGGTGCATTACTTTAACTTTGATCACATAAAATGTATTCCCCTTTAACTGGATCAACAATATGGACCTGAACTGCTCAGAGTGAGGTTGGTTTAATTCAAACTGTCAAAAAGCCCAACACGTTCTCGGTTACTAATCAAGTCAAGCTGTTTGATTCAAGAGAGAAGTTGGAGAAATGTATGCACAGTTTGCATCCTTTTGTCTTTCTGTAATAAATCAAGAGCAAAATTAACTTTATTCATGCATCTGTCTATCTATCTGTCTTCTGTGTTTATCCATGGTCATGTCAGGAACCAAGCCCAGGAGGGAAACCCAGACATCCCTCTCCCCAGCAACACTTTCCAGCTCTTCCTGGGGGATTTCAAGGCATTAGGTCAGAGAGGATACCGGTATATACTTCTTTCAGAAAGTTCTCGGTCTGCCACGAGGTCTCCTCCGAGTGGGGTATGCAAACCTCCAAAGGGAGACAACCAGGAGGCATCCTAATGAGATGATGAAATGACCTCAGCTCAGAGGAGGAGGCACTCTTCTCCAAGCCTCTCCATATTGCAAAGGAAGTTTATTTCAGCTGCTTGCGTGTGAGATATTATTCTCTCAGTCACTATCCATTCCTTGTGACCATGAGAGTTGAAACTTGGGTGGACCAGTAATTGTCAAGGCAGCAAGAAAATCTACAAAACACACTAATAAACAGAAATAGGAGAACAACAGACGAAAAAACATTGTCATCCCTTATGTTGCTGGAGTATCCGAGAATTTCAGAAGGATTTTCAACAAACACAACATCCCAGTACATTTCAAACCCAGCAGGACTCTCAGACAGAGGGTGGTGCACAGGAAGGACAAAACACCCACACACAAACAGAGTGATGTAGTGTATGCTGTTCAGTGCAGCGAGGACTGTCCAGACCTCTACATTGGGGAAACTAAACAGTCTCTTCACAAACGCATGGCTCAACACAGGAGAGCCACCTCCTCTGGACAAAACTCAGCTGTTCACCTCCACCTCCCAGACAAGGGACACTCATTTGCGGACCAGAGTGTGCACATTTTGGACCGTGAACACAGATGGTTTGAGAGGCGGGTGAAGGAAGCAATTTACGTTGAGAGAGAAAAACTGTCTCTTAACAGAGAGGAGGCCTTAGGGCCAGTTTACACGGCGCGTATTTTGAGTGTAACCGCTACTTTCTCTTTGCGACTTTGCTTATCGCCTACACGACGCTGCTGGCCCCCCTCGATGACTCCGATACTTTTCTGACCCTGCTCTCAAGGTGGAAGTTTTTCGCTGACCCCCCGTTGATAATGTAAACATCTCCCGTGGAGCTTTTGTTTGAACACATGCACGCAGCACGCACGCGCAGACAGCCGGCATTTTAACAATGGCGGTGGACTGGACAGTGGACACACGCACCACTTTCTGAACTATAGCTGATGGAATATATTTTGATTCTCATATTTAATTATTCTACACCTTACCTGCATCTGTGTTGGAAGAGAGCCAGCTGCCTGGATCCAGTTGTCTGTTAACGAGGCAGTCGGACATTTCACGTGTCACGCTGCACTATAACATACTAAATGTGCTATATATTAACAGTTTAACAATAATAAACAGTATTTATGTTAGCGTGGGAGATATTTACATTTATCTGAGCTAAATGAAGCTATCTGGACTCGTTACGTCATGCCTAACATGCTGCATGTTGAAAATGAAGACACCAGGTTGATTTTTAATTTATTTATTTATTCAACACCACAAACTCATGTCACAAACACTGAGAATTAAATTGAACACTTTTAAAAACACGTTAACCGAACTTTAATGAACTGGACTCTGTTGTTTTCATCCCACTGGACCCACATCCGAACCGCCGGTCCGCTTCGTGGAACAGCTTCGACCTCGCAGGAAAAAAATAAAAATAAAACCTCAGTTGGTTGTTCTGTGATCGAACTAAACACAAGGAAACATTATTAAGAACATTGTTTACCTTGTAGCGCTGCTGTAAATCAGCTGATTCTCACGGACTAAAGTCAGACATGTTGACTCGGTTCCGGTCCAGTCAGCAACTGGTGTGCAGCTTGTAGCGGTCCCACTTGGTGTCAAATCTGTTGACTCTTATCCAAATTCCAGCTTTACCTTGTTGTTAACTTGTTGACAACAACTTGTAGTAGCTGAACTTTTAGCCAGAGAGGAAAACAGGCTGCCTCGTCTGCTCTGTTTACCTCAGGCTACATGCGCAGTAGTGAAGGTTCCAAAAATCACAGCGCCATCTAATGGCCCAGCATGGTAACTACAGTAAATTCATGAGTACGGGGGGTGGGGAGGAGAGAGTCGTATCCACAGAATTCGCCCATGTCAACGCAAAACTTTCAACCTAATTAACATACCCAAAAGTTGCGTTTCCCCCACATAGTGTCACTGTTTTCTGAAACCTGCAGTGGGATCCTGGACTCTATTGCTCCAGTCAAGTTCAGGCATTCTAAACACAGAGCTGAGCCTTGGCTGAAAAATCCTACTGCATGTAAACTCAGGAGGCAGTGCAGAAGAGCTGAAAGACAGTGGAAGCATGACAGGCAACATGATTCTTTGGTTTTATTAAGGAAAACTCTTGTTTTGTATCAGAGATCCGTTAATGATGCAAAATCACAATTTCTATCCAATGTCATCACAAACAGTAGCCATTGCCCCAGGGTGTTATTTAATACAATCAACTCTGTTTTAAATCCACCCACCTCAGTCTTACCTGATGCCTCAGCCTCCACCTGTGAGAACTTTCTATCATTTTTTATTGATAAAGTTGCATCAGTTAGACAAGCCACAGGTGCACCTGCTACTTCTGTTTCTGAGTTTTCACCTATCTCTGCTGGTTCTGCTTTATTCGAACAGTTTGAACCAGTGTCATATTCCCTCTTGGACAAAATAGTTAAATCTGTTAAACCCACTAACTGCCCCACTGATTTTATCCCCACTAGATTATTGAAAGAGGTATTTAATATTATTGGTCCTTATCTTCTTGCTTTTTTCAATTCATGTCTGTCCCTTGGAGTTGTGCCTTCTGCTTTTAAACATGCAACAGTCCGCCCCCTTCTCAAAAAAACAAATCTTGATCCCTTGGTTTTATCTAATTTTAGACCCATTTCTAATTTACCCTTCCTCTCCAAAGTTTTAGAAAAAATCGTTCTTATGCAAATTCAGCCTTTTTTGGAAAAAAGCACACTCCTTGATGAATTTCAATCTGGTTTTAGATCCCGGCATAGCACAGAATCTGCATTGCTGAGAGTCCATAACGACATAGCTCAGTCAGTTGACTCTGGATGCCCAGTAGCTCTGGTGCTTCTCGACCTCACAGCAGCCTTTGACACTGTGGACCACTCTGTCCTTCTGTCTCGCCTCCATGATTTTGTTGGGATTCGTGGCACGGCCCTGAAGTGGTTCACGTCCTATTTATCTGATAGGACTTTCTCTATCTTGCTCAATGGCTACTCTTCCTCTACAGCCCCTCTTCTGTGTGGGGTGCCCCAGGGTTCTATTTTGGGCCCTCTGCTCTTTTCCTTGTACCTGTTGCCACTTGGATCTATTATAAGACAACACAATGTCAACTTTCATTTTTATGCAGATGATTTGCAGATCTATTTACCATTAAGGCCTGGATCCAGTAACCCAATGTGTTCTCTCTTTGACTGCATCTCTGAAATCAAACATTGGCTAAACAATAACTTCCTATTTTTAAATGACAGTAAAACAGAATGGATTTTATTTGGTAACAAAGATGCAACTGGCCTGGGAAATGTGAATATTAACTTCAGTGACAGTGTGAAAAACCTCGGAGTGACCTTTGATAAGGCTTTACATTTTGATAAACAGATCGCCTCTGTTGTCCGGTCTGGCTTTTTTTATTTACGTCTTTTAAAAAAGGTCAAACCCTTTTTAAACCGTTGTGACTTGGAGAAGGCTGTTCATGCTTTTATCAGTTCTAGGCTCGATTATTGTAACGCTCTGTATGTTGGTGTGCCTCAGTCATCACTGAGCCGCCTCCAGCTTGTTCAGAATGCAGCAGCTCGCCTTTTAACCAACACTCCTAGATGGGACCACATCACACCTGTTTTATTCTCTCTACATTGGCTTCCTGTCCGTTTTAGGATAGATTTTAAACTTTTATTATTTGTTTTTAAAGCTCTGAATGGCCTCGCTCCTACTTATATAACGGAGTTGTTAAGTTTCCCCGCCCGCTCCAGGTCTCTGAGGTCAGATAGCCAGCTCCTGCTCTCTGTTCCACGGACAAAATATAAACGTTGGGGTGACCGTGCCTTTTCTGCGGCCGCACCTCGACTCTGGAATACACTCCCACTTGAGCTACGCCAGATTACTGAACTTGGCCCTTTTAAATCAAAGCTTAAGACTTTTTTATTCAAACTGGCTTTTAGTAATTAAATATGTGGTGACATTTCTGGTTTTATTTTTGCTTTTATGTTGTGTTTTTCTTGATTTTTAATCTGTCTTTTTAAGTACTGCACTGTTTTTTGTTAAGCACTTTGGTCACCACCACCGTGGTTGTGTAAAGTGCTATATAAATGAATAAATGAAATGAAATGAAATGTGTAAACAGGGCCTTAGATTTCAGTTTTCAAAAATGTACAATGCAGCTTTAGGACTGATTCCCAGCCAGTTTTCACACCTGATGGGAACAGAGGAACCTCATCTGTGAATTAGACTAACAAAGACATTAAGAAACACCTGCTGTTTAAGATGTGAGGTGTTATTTGTCAATCTACATATTTATGTGTGCATCTTATCTCACTCAGCCTTTATAACCTGAACCCCACTTTCACTGCTCTTTGAATTGAAAAAGCTCCTCGGATGAAGAGCGAAACTTCTTCTGTTGCAAATAAAGTCCAGTTGTTTTTGTATTGAACGTTTTTTGAGTGGACCGGTAAACCAAGAGCTTTGCCTTTCAACTTTCATTTAACAGATGAAAACAGCTGCCTGATTACTGTAGGCAAGTCTTTGCTCTGTTGATCCAACTCTAGTTTCATCCTACCATCACTTGTTTAAAAGATGCCCAGATGCTTTGCTTGAAACAGAAACTCGTCCCCGAACCAGGAAAGATCATTCCAGATTATTCCTATTGAGAAACATGGCATCAGCCATAGCATAGCTGACTCTCATCCCAATGCAAGCTGGAGGTCATGGTCTGAAGACATCAACATGACCGCATCATTTGCAAAAAGCAAATGCAAGAGCTTGAGTTTTCCAAACTTGACACCCCCCCTTCCCATGACTTCACCTTAAGATTTTGTTGATGAAATGCAGAGACAAAGAGCATCCACACAGAAAATTTTGACTTTGTGCACAGGATGCAGACACAGCTCTCACCTTGGTTAAAGGGACCAGATAACCTTTATAAGTGACACCGACACCCAGTAGCAAAATTCCCGAGTGTCAGTTAATTCTGAGGTTCAACAATGGATGGAAGCTTCCTTGTCAGCACCACCAAGGTTTATCGCTTCACAGGCATTGTTCCAGTTTTCCAACGGATATTCAAGACAACCTTGTAAAAATCTAAATTAATATTTGTTATCTTTTTGCTTTAAATTTCATTATCATTAGATAATCAACAAGTGGGCATAGCAGCCTATCTTCTATACTGTTGAATGTTATCCTGGCAAGATGTTGAATAAAATCCCTTTTGTGAATGGTCAAAACATTACGATTTTTCATCAACGCAGTTTCAATTAAAAAAAGAGGATATTTTATTCCTAGAACAGCTTTGTTGTCATCTTTTAGCTGCCTGTAAATAAAGTCCATTAAGGAGGCACTGAAGGGGCAGCTATTAGCAGGTAACATGCTACTATGAAGGCAGCGGACTTCATATTGTTTGTCAGCTCGGTTCCCTGCGGGGGTGAGCCGTGAAAAGCTATAGCTCTTCTCACAGAACCCTTTCTCTTCTTTCGCCTTTGTCTCTTTACATATACTTAATAATAAGAAGCTCTTTTGAGGCGTCTCTTACCGTAACCTGGCCACTGAATGCACACGCTATGGTCCGTGTACGTTTGTTAAAGTGCCACTTTGCAAAGGGCAACGAAACAGAGGTCTAATGAGAGAGAGAAAGAAAATGAAAGAAAGCAAAGGGTGAGAAAGAGATGGTGAAGGAGAGCTTGTTAGCAGCCATGCTGAAAGTCTGCTGCAGTTATTCAGCTGAGTGAGAGCTGCTGCTGTTTGTTTCTGAAAAACTACCGCTCTGTCTCCGTTTCATTCTCATGTGCTCCCTTGTGCTCCCTCCTCTCTGAGGCCCGTTGCTTCCAGGTGACAGACTGACTCTGGGTCAAGCAAGACTGCACTCTGCGTAACTCACCTCAACACACACACATTTACCGTCTCTCTCTCTAGCTCCCCATGAGACACACACACTCACACAAATGCTCACTCAGTGGACTTTCGACTGCAGGCCTCATTAACTGCACTGCAGCTGCCCCTGTATTAGAGACACTCCTCAGCACGCTTTCTCTCTGTCTATTCCTTTTTCACACACACACGCACACACACACACAAACACACACACATCTCATCTCTGCTGCGCTCTTTGTCTTCAGAAGCCATACACACAGTCACAAGCACACATTTAGCTTTTAGCTTTGTTTTCATGCCTGAAATTTATTATGTAGGCTTTATTGTTTCTTTATCATTTCATATCGGAGTGGCTCAAGACCTCTAGAATCAAAAGTGCCCAGTTTTATACTTTAAATTGGTCACATTTTGTAAAAATGACTAATCAGGTGCCATTCCAAAATATAATAAGCCTGTAAATAAACATGGCAATGGGGATTTTTAACCTCTAAAGTCCTTTCAGGTAAATATAATATGCATTCAGCTTTTATATCTAAAATAAAATTGTTGAAAAGTTAAACTGAATACACACTGAATATATAAAAGGGAAAGATGTGTTTCGTTAAAATGTCAGCACAGATCAAGTATTTTTTCTTCAGCACATTCGGATTCTAATGAAGTATTTTCTGAATACTGTATATATATATATATATATACAGATATATACACAGATATATATACAGATATATATACAGAGAGTGGTGAAGGCTGCACAGAAGTCTGTTGGAGTCAGTCTCCCCACCATCACAGACATTTACACCTCCAGATGCAGGAAAAGAGCCACCTGCATCATGAAAGACCTCACTCACCCAGCACACTCACTCTTTGCCCCACTCCCCTCAGGACGGAGGTTGAGGAGCATCAAATGTAGAACCACTAGACTGAGGAACAGCTTCTACCCTGAGGCTGTTAGACTCATGAATAAATAAATAATAAGAATAAACACTGCAAAATATCACATCATGCTGATGCTGATCTGTTTTCTTGTTGCTGTGTTCATCTGTGACCATCTGCTCATACAGACTCATGTTCGTGCTGCTGTTTATAATGATGTTTTTCTACTACATTAGGGCTTAGTGTATTACTAGTTGATGTTTTTCTTAGTTAATCCTAGATGTTATTACTGTTTTTCTCTTGCATTTGTTGTTGGATGTAACTGGGACCCTGTGTACATAATCTCGTTTTCATCACATGTACCACATGCGGTGCAAATGACAATAAAGACTCTCTGACTCTGACTCTGA
>JBBPBX010052183.1:0-24305 GCA_038048925.1 Garcialebias charrua
AAATCAAACAAAATTGGTGTCAAACATTTGTGCTCCGTTTTTGCTGGTTTGTGCATCAAAAATTTTCATTTGGGTTAGCCTTAACCATTGCTTTGAACATATTACTGAAACCTTAAAGCAGAGAAGCTTCACTTATTCCATTATAACCAACTCATGACCACAATTGTTTACAAATGACCTTTATTTGTCTTGATTATCTGGCTTTACAATTCAGCGCACAGAATATTCAACAACATTCTACAATAAAAGATTATTTGTTTAAAGAACACTACATTCATCCTTTATGTTTCGTGTCACCAAGCCGTTCAAAGTTGCCCTTCTGGTGCAATAACTGTTATTTTTGGTGTTATCCATGTTGAAAGACCTTTATCAACTAACATAACTCCCTGTCATCTTAGTATTATGTTCAGAGCAACATGTGGCTAATGTATTTAATATGAAAGATTGCTAAACATAAACTTGAGTTGAACAAATGTTAAAATAAAGGCAGAACAGATCCTCATGTTTCCCTCAATGAAACCAAGATGACGTGAAATGAATTTATCAACCCTAATAGGAAGATTTTCATGCTTGAACAAGCCATGTTTAATGTTCTTGAACTCAGCTTCAACATTAGCTGAAGTTGCAGTGAGCTTTTCGCTGTGAAACAGGGGAACCATTACTCCAGTCCAGAGTGGTAGGTATCCTCCCAATCTTATTAGGTGTGGGACGAGCTCAGGTAGATAAAGTTGCTAAATTTGGTAGATGACTTGGCTCAGGGTCTCCAAAGTCCATCAGTTGTTCTGCCTGTGATGCTCTCCACACATGTGGCTGCTTTCTACCTTCACAAAGTTCTTTTTTAACTTCTTCACACAGTCTTCCAGACAATGGTCTCTTTGAAAACCCTGTGTGTAAGGATTCGTCCGTGTTTTCCATCACACACCGAAGCACCATTGGGCACTGCATGTCCGGTTCCTTTTCACATGTACTGTAATGTACAGTTGACCCTTGCACTCTTTACAGAAACCTGTTATTTTGATGAAAGATGACACCTGGTTGGGGTACACCTTGGCTCTTTTAAATGTAAAAGTGCAAGAACTTTTAATTTCATTTCAGATTCCCTCATTCACAATGTGAGTCCATGTGCCTCTCTTCAAAATGGTGTCTGCCTTTTTTTAAACATATCCTTTTTGTATGTGACTCTCTCTGGAATCATATGCATACACTGTTCAAATGGGAGCTCCACATTAAAAGTCTTATTGCCTTTCTTTTGTAAAGGAGACGTGCTTTGGTCAAAAGGAGTGTCACTCTCACTGCTGTCTGTCTCTGTCATGTTCTTTTCATTTTTATAATCAAGAGTAGCCCAGACATTGTGTCTGTTTAATTTGACAAATGTGTAAAGGGCTTTTGGTGTTAGCTTTTCGCCAAGTTGTTTACTGAGCTCTCCCCATATCCCATCACGTGGACTTGCAATGTTGCCATTTCTTATGACTGCGTTTTTTGAAGCACAGAGGACTTCAATTACAGCTGTTTGGGGAACCAATGACTTCTTTGGCATCTGTGTAGCAAAATAATAATAAAAACAATCCTGTTACATGAATATGTTGAAACATTTCAAATAACACAACAGAGAATCAGTAGCTGTCATTGAAATCTTAAAAGCTGCAGTATGCAACCTCCGTATTTGTAAATACCAATATTTTGCAATATTACAGTATGGTACAGATAATCTGTGAAAAATAAATATAAGGACTCTTCTGTCTCACTCTGTCTGACTTGTCAGTCCTGTCATCTTCTGGCATAGCTCACCTTCAGTCTGCTGTTGAACAAGGGCTCCACCTTGCAGCATCTCCATGCCTAAGACCAATCCAAAGTCCTGATACATGCCCAGCAGAATGTAAAACAAACATGTCAGAAAACATCATCTGTATGGGGACTGTTTGGCACAGTCACAGTGTGAGAACTTGTCTGGATTGACACAGACCTTGGACAATTCTGTCCCACAACTGTGGAGCAAAGTGTCACCAAACCCAAGCAGTTTTCCCTCAGTGAATTTCCATCAACCCTTCAACTTCAAGAACAGAGACTCACACTGAAAGCCATCATAGCATTTCAGGAGGGTCCAACGCCTGAAACTATTGGGCATTATGTGGCATTTTGTAAGAGGCCCCCGGACACCTGGGAAATGTACGATGGCCTCAGAAAAGAAGTAATGACACCATCTGAAAAAAACAGCATATGCCCTCACGCTGTGCTCTATGTAAAAGACTGCTGGCGGAATCAAACTTCCAACTCTTGCATTGGAGGATGACTGTTCTAACCACAGCTGCCCAGAAAGGCAGCGGGTGATATGTACTGCTTCATGGCTAGGCCTTTTATCATATCTGACATGAACAAACAAACTGACCAATTTATTTAAACAATTAATTCTGACCTATAACCAAATCTACATCAGCTGACTGGTACAGATAGGCACCGGTGACCTGGAAAAAAAGAAGTGCTCGCTCAGTCTTTAACTATCACTTTGGCCAGAGTGGGTATTTCACTGATCTGCGACTGTTGGCGACAAATGCAATCAACGACGGCTAGTTTCTACAACGTCTCAAAACATTAGAAAATGTTCTTGGTCTCCTTGCATGCCTCAGTCATCTCAGAATTCACTGAGGATACTCAAGCAGTCATGAACACCATGTTAGGTCCCTATACAAGCGGTGCAAGAGTTTGGTTTGCATTATATCAGTCCAATTTTATTTATAAAGCACTTTAAAAGTAGTAAGTCGCAGCCCTTCAGGGTGTGAGCTGGACTCCCGCCACTGCTGCCCATCGTCACCGATTCTGTCCATAACTTTTATGGACAGAATTTCTTGGTGCAGCCTGGGGGTGGAGGGATTCCTTCTCTGCTCTTTGCAGATGATATGGTCCTGTTGGCATCATCATGCCAGAACTTCAGCTCTCACTGGAGCAGTTCACAGCCGAGTGTAAAGCAGCTGGGATGAGAATCAGGACCTCCAAATCTGAGGTCATGGTTCTCGACCGGAAAAATGTGGATTGCTCTCTTCAGGTCGAGGTTGAGGTTCTGCCTCAAGTGGAGGAGTTCAAGTATCTCTGGGTTTTATTCACAAGTGAGGGAAGAATGGAGCATGAGATTGACAGACAATTTGGTGCAGCATCTGTATAGTGGACTCTGTGCTGGTCCATTGTGGTGAAGAGAGAGCTGAGCTGTAAGGCGAAGCTCTCCGTTTACCGGTTCCTACCCTCAAATATGATCACGAGCTCTGGGTAGTGACCAAAAGAATAAGCAGGCGGTTGAATTGAGTTTCTTGCGCAGGGTAGCTGGAATCTCCCTTAGAGATAGGGTGAGAAGAAGTTCAGTTATCCAGGAGAGACTCATAGTAGGACCACTGCTCCTCCACATTAAGAGTAGCCAGTTGAGGTGGTTCGGATACCTTGTAAGGATACGCCCTGGGGGCCTCCCTAGGGAGGTACAGGCATGTCCGACTGGAAGGAGATCCTGGCGAAGATCCAGGACACGCTGGAGAGACTATGTCTCTCAGTTGACCTGGGAACACCTTGAAGTCCTTCCAGAAGAGCTGGAAGAGGTGGCTGTGGAAAGAAAGATGTCTGAACCTCGAGCTGCTGCCCCCGAGACCTGACTTTGGAATAAGCAGAAGATATGGATGGATGGTGGATGGTTGAACACCATGTTTAACCATCCTCCATCCACAGAGGTTCTCAAAATATTTTGTATTGCAGTTTCGTTTCAAGAAGTTTCCATCTAGTGGCAATTTCACAGTTTGCCCAAACCACTCATCTTTTTTTAGTCATTTTCACTTATCATCATTATATCTTTTAGCTCATGATGGACTATTAATTGATGCATTTAACACGTAAGTAGTTGATATCAGTGTTTTTCTATACAGCGTTCCTGAGTGTACTTGAACCACAGTTGGAGAAACATGGATCTAGTCATTGCAACAGAGACAACAAACTGCATCATTTCTTACATGTAGACAAAAATAACCCACAGCCATGTTTTTTTACTTGACTTGTTTATGATTATTATGGCATGAACCCTAATGGTGGATAGCTCTTATCTACAGCTTAATGAGAACTACCCGGGATGTTGGTGCTTCGTCGGTTCTACTCTCAACAGCTTTTCCTCCTCAGAGCCCCTCTTCCAATAAAACTCCAGTTGTCCATATGTAGTCTTCCCACTGGAATGCAAAGTACAGAAGTTTTGTTGAGAAGCCAATGGGATTATATAGTTGAAGCACTCTGGCTGTGACGCTGTTGCGTCTTTCCACTCAATCTTCTGCACCACCCTCTGATGTGCTGCTGCTTGGCCATGCTGCAGTAAGGGGATGGTTTCCACTGGTTTTGTCACGCTTGGAGGTTCCACTGGATGCTCTGTATCATACTGCCTTGCTGCTTGTGAGGATCGAAAACCTTGGCAAGAGATCAGTTTGTACAGGGTCTTCCTCCATTCAGGTACAATGTTGTTGCAATCATCGAGATAAAGGGACTGAGGGAACATTTGGTTATCAGTAAGGCATGGGGAGATGGGTCTTTCAGATTGAACATTGCTGTGGGGCGGGTTGTGAATGGAGGACAATTTCACATTAAAAGAAGAATGGCTACTGTTCTGTTCACCCCTTCCTTTTGAGTTAATCTGAGCTCTGAACTCAGAAGCACAAGAACCATACCTTTCACTTCTAAGATTTAAATGGAGTGAATTTCTATGAGCTGAGAAGAGTTTTGGATGGCCCTCAAAGGAAGTGGATTTTCCCGGGTGGGACAGAAATGTGTTGCAGGCTTTAAACTTCTTATAGAAAGCCAAGACTTTCAAACTAAGGGCCAGCTGAGCTTGGCTTTTCATGTCGTGTTGGTAAGAGGACAGGAGGAAGCTGTGCTGTTCGACTGCTTCAGGAGGGAACATTTTCTGCTGCTTTTCAAGATTCTCAGGACTTGAAGGAGGAGACAGAGGTAGAGGGGGTTCTTCTTCAAGATTCTCAGGACTTGAAGGAGGAGACAGAGGTAGAGGGGGTTCTTCTTCAAGATTCTCAGGACTTGAAGGAGGAGACAGAGGTAGAGGGGGTTCTTCTTCTCCATAAAAGTGTGTAAGTAGATGTTGAGTGGAAACATCCAAAGCTACATGAAGACAAAAAAAGGTTATTTTCATTTGAAGTAGTGCAAGCAATGACTTTGAGACATCAGGCCTTTTAAATCTTACCTGAATATTGTTTAAACAATTTAGCAGAAGTCAAGGAATAATTGAGTAACTGATTTTTAAAAATGATTATTATTAAGCATTACAATGCTGTGAGTCACAATTTCTTCTATTCTGTTCAAATTTTTGTCCTGTTTCTTGTCTTCCCATTTTGAAATAAAACTTGTAAATTCTACATTAAAACAGTAAGGGATAATGTGCAATGCATTTTGGTAGTGATGTGTTGAACAATAACTATAAATTAAAAATGCAGGAACAAAAATATAACAGAAGTTTTTGGGGCTGTGGCAAAACACATGAGAAAAAGCTCCGTTTAGATCTTTAGATCTCACACACTAAAATATTCAAAGTTTAAAAGGGTCAGAAAGTTGGACTTTACATGACACAACTGCTATTTTGCAAATGTTTATAGTTTATTTATTTATTATTATTATTAAAAATCACAGTTTAAGGTTTATGATTTTTTTTTCACACAATGTTGAGCTGACTGTTCATAATGTCACATAAATTTGAAGCTGCCTACAATTTTCAAATCCTTTGCAAACAAACTCTTCCTCCCACAAGTCTTTTTGGTAGACCAACCGACACAACCCACAATCCAATTCAGGAACATTGATTAAATTATTTACCAACTGCTCTGTGTCTTTTTGACTTTTGATGGATATTAATCATCACAATAGTAATGCATTTAAATTCATTAATGCCTTGACAGCTAACTCGTGAAAGAAGGTTGAGCTAATGGCTAACAGCAGGGGAAGAGCAAAGTTAGCTCCATTCACTTTGCAGATATTTACAGTACAATACATGTAATCTTAATACAGGTGGTCCCCGACTTACGACGTTCCGGTCTTACGAACGGATTAACGAACAGTAAAGTTGTACAGAAAATACAGCACTGGTATGTGCTTTTAGATGAAAGTGTGTTAGCTAACCGTTTGTAAACAAAGTTCTGTGCATGTTTATGAACCAGTATATACGTTTGTGTTGAAAAACGGGTGTTCGGCGCAGAGCTAGCATACATTTTCCGACTTGCGACCAAAAATCTGGACTTACGAACAACACGTGTTTCATGTTCCGACATACGAATTTTCGTCTTTTGAGTGATTCGTAGGAACGGAACTCGCTAGTAAGTCGGGGATCACCTGTATTTGATTCCTCCATGTTTAAATATCAGTAATTAAGATTTAAAAAATTGGGGATACCCGTGTCCCCAACTCAAACCAGAGCGATCCAGTACTGACTGAATTTTGTACTTTATGTAGACTAGGTAACAACAACCTTGCTTCTGGAAGACGACATCTGCAGAGCCCACACATCTTTTGACTGATGGCTTCGACCACTCTGTAAGAATGAAGGTTGGGGGGGACATGAAAAACAAAGTTGTGTGTGCAAGTTACCTTTGTATTATAACCATTACACATTTAACATTGTATTCTTGTACCTGTTGGTTTGTTGCCAGGCTCCTTGTGCTCTTCTGCTGTGGAGAGATCTTGAAGTGGAGGTGTGATGGCTTCACAAAACTCTGCAGAGTTCCTCAGTTCTTTTTGTTGTGTGAAAGGCTCATTCTCATCGTCTGTTGGACTGCATTTTTTTTCCATACACATATGCATACTTCATGTAAATTCAGTTCTTGAAATTTTCAATTTTTCAGTTTGATTACTTACAGAAATTGACCAGTAATTTCCAGACCGCCTCTTGTTTTGATCTCTCTGGTCTGAAAGCTCACACTGTTTCCATGAGAAAGCTTGGCGTGTTTTCTCAGAGTAGTATCTGCCTGGTCATTGCGCTCCTGCTTAAGGACAAACTCTGTTGTTTCATCTTCTCCTGTTTCTGGTTTTTGTTTTGTGCTTGCTTTAAGTATATCAATTCTTTTCTGGTCTTTTCCTGTCTTCTCATAACTATTTTTTATTTTTCTTGTTTTATCTTCATTATTCTCGTTTTTTTCATCTTCATTTCCACTCATCTCTTGTTCCAATTCAAACGTTTCATCCTCATCCTCCTCGTCTTCAACTAACCAGGCAAAGCTTGTGGTTGCATTGCCTTGATGGTTTGTAGCACATTCAGAAGAATTAGGGAGATTATGAAAGAAGGTGTTCTCCCCAGAGCCAGGCTGGCTGAGATCACGTCTTTTCCTTTTCCAGCTCCTGATCACAGAATTAGGGATGTAGCCATCTGGAGCTATAGGCCATTTTAGAGGCTCATTGTCCACATCATCAAAAAGAGACATGATGTGAAATTCGGCCCTCTCCTTCCACCTAGCTCCCAGTTTCATTAAACATTGGGCTAAAAACACACAACAGATAAATATTAGAAAATGTATACATCGTTATTTATTCTCTTTATTTCTTCACACGTTGTTTTCTGCTGAGTAATTTAACTAGCTGAAAATTTTCACGTCACACATAGTAAACGAGCAGTATTTTGCACGTGTTGCAACAAACCATATCTTTACTCCCTCTCTTGTGGATAAAACCTTCACAACTTGATTTAACCTTGGCATACGGACCTTCAAGGACTTATATAATGTTTTTGCCATCTTTGCACAACTTTCAGACAGATGTGCTCTTCCACCGCACCACTTTATTTTTATTTTTTTAAAGATATCTACTAATCTGCAGTTTCACTTGCAGTAATTTCCCCACTTTTCTCCATCTGCCTGAGGACTCTGACCAGGATTGCTTGTTTTTGTCCACTGCTGGGCTAAAGGACTCTAGTAAGACTCTTTATAATTTAATCGCTTCGTTTAGTCTGAAATCTTTAAACTTCTCTGTGAAAAGGATATTGGGGAGAATATTACTGATGAGCTTGGTCACATATTTGACACAGGTACATACATCCTCTACTTGTGCTAGGCACTGTCTTACCCAATGCAAACTGGTGCACCATGTGTATTACAGTAGTCCCTCGCTACGTTGCAGTTAGTTTATAATGGAGTCCTCTATCGCAGTTTTTTAAAATAAGAGTGGAAATGACATGATTGATGGATGAGCTACAGGATCGGCATGGGATTTTTTATTTATTTTAAATGAATCATTTAAAATTATTTAGCACCTGCATCATCTTTTTGCAGCCAGAGCTGCAGAAAAAGCATTCTCCTGCCTTTGTGCAGCTACTGCAGGATAAGCTTCCTGCTGCAGCTGTTCATTAGCCTGGCCCTCGCCTTCCTGCACAGCTCCGCTCAATTCTCACTTCCCTTCACTGCTCAGTCTGGGACTTCTCCCATAGACAACGATTTATCCGGCCGATTTTTGACCGGACCAATCAGAGAACAGAAGGGGCGGAGTTTTTGGCCCCTAAAGCTAGATTCATAGTCGACGCGTCGCGCAGCGCGCGAGGGTGTGCCCTCCAAAAGTGACGCAATTTCACAGTCCCCGCCCCTGCGCGTTGGCCCCGCGCAGGGGATTAGCGCGTGCCGTGCACCTCTGAATTTTTGAAACTCCGCAAGCCTAGAGCGCGCGCCGCGCTCAGTGACGTACGGACTGGGCTCAAAACAAGATGGACGCTTTCGAAGCTGCTCTGGCTGAACTCATCCGCATGTATCGCCATTTGTATGATCCCTCTATGAGAGAACACAAAGATGTGCAACTGGCACAGAGTTCATGGAAGGAGATTGCAGAAGCGATGCAGAAGGAGGAAGAAAAACATGCGGGATCGCTTCGTGAAGGCCAAAAAGAGGGTGATCAGAAGTGGCGATCCTGGCACCAACAAACCGGTGCCAATCCTCGTTGTGGAGCTGAGTTGGCTGTCGAGTTTTATAAAACACCGAGAAAAGGACACAAATATGGAAAAAGAGGTAAAAATGAAAGAAAAAAAAAGTTAGTACTGCTTTTATTACAGCTAGCTTAGCATGGAATACAGCAGGCCATGCTGTGCAGCCTGCCGTGTTGTTTCCCCTTTGTAGTCATAGATATAAACAATAAACTGTGAGAATGAATGACCAAAACATGGCTTAATGAAAATATAAATCAAGCTGCTGACCAGTAAATGTGAAATAGTGGAAATAACCATTTTAGATCTGCACACCTCAACTGTAAACAAATTTAGCCTGTGTGTGTGTTGATGCTTCACCTTCTGTTTATTAAGCTAACAATTACACAAACATTTGTTTTTATTTAACACATATGTGCATTGTATCCGTTACCGTTTCATTTTGTACTGATGGATGTCAATGTCTGTTTTTTAGCCTGAAGAAACACCACAGAGCCAAGCACAGGACGATACATGGTGCCTCGACCAGACTGTCACCCCATTCGACCAGACCTTCACCCCTATCGACCAGACCCTCACCCCCATGGACCAGACCGTCACCACCATCGACCATGAGTACATCACACCCATCGTCTCTCACAACCTCACGCCTACTGGCCATGAAACTGGCAGTACTTCAAATGCAGGGTGTTTTCCTCTGCGCAGGTCCTCCACGCCAATTCCTCCCTGTCCAACGGTGCCCATACCCGTACCACCTCGACACTTGCCAGGGTCAAGCAGCAGTAGCAGAAGCGACAGCCCTAGCATCAGCTCACTCAGTTGGTGTTGGTGAAAACTTTTTATACTTTTATACTACTATGAAAAAGTACTATGCAAAAACTCAGGACAGTATTACACTTTATTTCATTTTATGTTTATGGATATTAAATGTTGGTGTTGGTGAAAACATTTTATACTTTTATACTACTATGAAAAAGTACTATGCAAAAACTCAGGACAGTATTACACTTTATTTCATTTTATGTTTATTAAATGTTTTAGTGTTTTAGTGTTTAAATAGTTATTGTTGCACTGAGGGACAGAGAGAAATGCAATTTCAATCCTGTGTATGTCCTGTACATATTACTGTTTTGAGAATAAAGCTGACTTTGACTTGACTTTGATTCAAATGATACATTTGTAATGCATAATTACACATTTATCAATTATTTTTAGACAGCATGCAATTTTTGCACACATTAAAATCAAAACACTATTTCTACAGGTTTCTCCACATTCCACTTCACATTCCTGGTGAAATAAAGGCTACTACACATTGAGATTTTTCGTGTCAGGTAGCAATGCTTCATTTTAATGCAATATGGGACTTATATTTACAATGCCATTTCAGGTTTCCAAATAATTCTAACATCTAATGTTCTTACAATTATAAAAAAGTCTTTCATACCAAATTTTATGTAATACAACTGTTAGTGGCTTTGTAAATACAATATGCAAACAAAACAGACGGAAAGCTGAAGTGGATATTTCAATGTAGTTTCATTTTATTTAAAATCATTTAACATTCAAATACATATAGCAATATACAATATAGCTTGGCACACCTCAGAGACTATCAGGGAAACCGTAGTTGCACCAAGTTTGTAGCTGGCTGCTACACTTTTCTGGCTGCTACCTGAAGCCAGGATTCTTAAAGTCACTGCCAAACGCTCGGGTAATGTCACAGGGCTGCTGTGGGTCCTTCCATGTCGTATGAAAGGCGAAATACGATGTAGCAGGTCATCAAATCGGCGTGCAGACATGCGGAAGTAACTGAAGTGCATTTCTTCGTCAATTCTCCGCATCGGCATCACCAGCATGTTATATTCCCCACCAGTACGTCTCTGAGAGTGTAATGGCCGAACATACCATCTCCTTCTGCGTCTTCTTCGTCTCATTAAAATTGCAAGACACAATAACTGTTGTTCTATTATAATTTGCTCCTCTAATAAAGACAGTTCAAGAATGAAGCGAGCGGGAAGCCATTTTGTTTGTGTTGTGACGTCAAACAGTTCTTCTTCTACGGTAGATTTCTTCTTCTACACCCTTTCTTGTAACATATGCACAGGTTTGATAGGGTACTGCCACCTGCTGGTCGGTAAAAGAACAGCACTTTGCCATGCGCCGCCGTGCGTCAACCATAAACACAGAGGCGACACTATAAACTCATTTTGCCGCACGGCTGAGTGCACGCGCGGCGCGCGCGCTCCAGCCTGCGGACCAAAGCGAAAGTCTAACTCAGCCTTTAGCACCCCCAAGAAAATATTAGATTATTTTCTTTTTCATCTGAGTTAACATTCTTTAACATGTGGTTGTTGTGATATTTTCCTCGCAAAACACAACTAGTAAATAAAAATAAATCAGTGGTTGTATCGAGTAAAAAAACAACAACAATCTGATCCACCAGCTGAAGCCCACAAAGATGAGCGATGCTCTCAACACTGACCCAGTAAGGAGCAGAAACTGGTGACATGATGCCTCTGGTCATGCCATTTTTAGCTAATACAACTTGATAAATCATTTCCTGTCTTGCAGTGATAATAAATGACTTATCTGGTCACATTAAATAACTACTTTTACCCAAAATCCAAAATAAACTTGATTAAAATAGCCTCACTGCATCTAAATTCATTCGTGTTTAAAACTGAGATAATTCCTGCTTAAAGAGTTAATTTTGCCTTAGACAAGAGAATTAAGCCTTGACTGATTTATTATTATTGCTATTTTATTATTGTTGTTGACTTTTAGTTTGATTATTTTTGTAATAAAACTTAAGACAACTTCATTCGGATGATTATTCATTTGTTCTGGTATAGAACGCCCTGTAATAACATATTCACCCTTTACTAATCAGAATCAGTCACTGTAGAATATATTGATTAAGTTGTTGTTGGTCAGTAAACTGACCAGCTGGTGCCAAACTTTAATGAATGAAAAATAAATAAAACAAAAGTAATGGAGTTGAGATGGAAAAGGTGTCATCCTTCTTCCTCCATCTCACCCTTTGTTATGGCTACAAGCTTCTACCTCATAAACCCCTAGTCTGAAATAGCACTGTGAAAACAAATCACTGTAATACCATTTGGTTATGTGCTGCTGATCTCATGCTGCTGATCTATTTCATGTTGCTGTGTTCACTCGTCCTCATCTGCTCACACAGACTCATGTTCGTGCTGCTATTGTTTGGCATTGTTTCGTACTAGTAGTGCTTAGTGTATTTTTAGTTTAGTATATTTCTTATTTCATGTCTCGGATCTTTTTTACTGTTTTTCTTTACAATTTGTATTTTTGTTGGATGTAACTGGGACCCTGTCCATAGTTTCGTTCCACCTTATGTACCACATGTGATGTGAATGACACACATTGACCTTGAGAACTGAAAGAACAAATGATCCTTCATAGCATCCTCGGTAAAATGCTTAGCCCCCCCTTAGCACCTGCAGAAAAATATCTCTGGAGCCGCCACTGCTCTGGACATTTCTGTGAACCAGAGCTTCAAAGCAGCTCTGCGCCGCGGAGGAGGACGCAGCTGCTCTGAGCTGCATCAACACCTGTTACCTCAGGAGTTGTCTGACAACTTGTCAGAACTCTTCACCAGCGACAGAGGATGAAGAATTCAACAAGTTTGAATAAAAACAAATAAATATGTGTTTCTGTCATAATTATGGGCAGATGCGCGTGTAGTAATTTTAAAGCCGCTTTATTACGTCGGCTTCATTTTGCATGCATGTTTTAATCGTCAAAGTGCATTTATTAAGAAAAGTTCAGCTGAGACACACCTTTACTATAATGTCAGCAAACAAATATTTTTAAGGTGTTTAATCTTGTTACATTTTAAAGACATGAAGGTTTTTGCAGCATGCGTGCACACGTTTGCAAGACCCGACAAGTGAAACTATTTAAATCCAGCGGAGTTGACCAAATGTACTGTATTCATTTATTAAAGAAAAGTTCAGCTCAGACACATCTTTGCTATAATTTTCAGCAAACAAATATATATTTTTAAGAGTTAATCTTGTTACATTTTAAAGAGATGAAGGTTTTAGCAGTGCATGAGGAGCGGTCAAAGCGAAACTATTTCTGCTATTTGACAATTACGTTCAATTTTTAAAGAAAAGTTCAGCTCAGACACACTAATGTCAGCAAACAAATATATTTTCATGGTGTTATCTTGTTAAATTTTAAAGACATGCACAGCTGTGCACGACAGCGTACGAAACTCTTTTTTTAATGCAGCTGATTTTCAGTATTATTTAGGAATATAGCAAAATTTCACTCACCAAAAATCCAGATTATTTGTACACAAAATCCATCCAGCTATTAAATGAACACAATAATATCTTTGCTCGTGCAGCTTGCTACAGATGCAGCTTGCTAGCTCTGGCTGTCCACTCTGACTGTCCAATCAAAGAGTGTGAATACGCTGACGTTTCTGTACGATGTACAGAAAACGTAAAAGTTGCAGAGAAGGCTCTGGGCGTGCCCAGAGCGTGCCCACAGACATTAGGTGTCGCAAACTCAACATCTGATTGGTTGAAAAAACAGCTTGGTGGACAGTGCTACAGGGGTACAAGAGCTGCGAGAGAAGGCTTCTAATCTACCTAGCAACAATAGTGGCTGAAATGTGATTGGTTAAATGCTTAAATATGAAAATACGTCTGGATGCAGCGCTGGGGGTGGGGTGGGGGTAAGCAATGAAAGGAAGCGGCCAGACCATTTGGAATTATGTACGTATTCATGGACAAAATATAATAATAATAATAATAATAATAATAAATTATTTTTAATTTTTAATTTTAAATAATTTTAAGGCCTTCTCTGAAGGCCTTGCAGGCCTTGAGGGCACGCCACTGCCTGCCGAGTATGGACAGGAGGTCCTACAGTCAAAGCTGGAGATGTCACCAAGGATGGTTAAGAATGGACTGTTAAGATAATATGGGAAAGATAATAAGCGATATGAATCATCATCTAAATATACACTATATACACTAAACACTAATACCATAAAAACATTATGTCGAACAGCAGCACGAACATGAGTCTGTGTGAGCAGATGAGCACGAATGAACACAGCAACATGAAACAGATCAGCAGCAACATGATGTGATATTTTGCAGTGTTTATTCTTATATATTTATTCATGAGTCTAACAGCCTCAGGGTAGAAGCTGTTCCTCAGTCTAGTGGTTCTACATTTGATGCTCCTCAACCTCCGTCCTGAGGGGAGTGGGGCAAAAAGTGTGTGTGCTGGGTGAGTGGGGTCCTTCATGATGCAGGTGGCTCTTTTCCTGCATCTGGAGGTGTAGATGTCTGTGATGGTGGGGAGACTGACTCCAACATCTTCTGTGCAGCCTTCACCACTCTCTGCAAAGCTTTTCTTTCTGCAGCTGTGCAGCCTCCATGCCACACGTTGATGCTGGAGCACAGGATGCTCTCCACTGCACACCTGTAGAAGGAGGTGAGAACTGGGCTGCTCAGACCAGCTCGTCTCAGCCGTCTGAGGAAGTAGAGTCTCTGATGACCTTTGATCAGGCTGGTGGTGTTGTTGCTCCAGCTGAGGTTATCATTCATGTGTACACCCAAGTATTAGAAGATCAGAGCTAAGGAGCCGTCAAAGCAAATTAAATGCTTCTACCTGCTTTGGACCCTGCTCTGACATGTCGGACATTTTGTGATATCACCGGCTTGGGTCTCGGTGAGTGCGTCCGCTGAGTGCCGCGGCTGAATGAATGTTCATTTGGACTGATTATCGCTGGCAGTAGTCCATCTGAAGCTTAACTGAACTTCTTACCTCTTTCAACCGGCTGGTCTGTGCGCGGTCAAATGGCCACTTGCGGCAGGTGCAGTATGGCAAGCCATGTTTGCATGTATTGGAACGTCGGCTGCGTTAATTCCTGATGCAATAAAAAGCCAGACACCCACACATTAAGCACACTATTATGGCCCGGCCTGGTTTGAATCTGGGTATGGCGGGCCGAGCTCCGGGCTCAAGTTACAAATGACAGCTCTACTATGGAGTGTGCTTTATAAGAATGGCAAAACATCAAATTGCCCATAAGTCATTAGCAAGAGAGTTTGCTATCTAAAAAAAATAGTACACACACACATACACAGGCCTTCAACAGCAAGCAATAATTAGACTTAACAAAATATACAGGTGGTTTATGTCCATGGTCAGTCCACAGACATTGAAATGACAGACAAACAAGAATGACATGCAAATGAAAATGAACACAGATAATGGAGAATATAGACTTTATTTAAAAAGGAACAAACAAAGGTCTGTATTACACAATGAGTTTGTTTCAGTCTCTTTTATACAGTACAGTACATGTGTCTTTCCATTACTTACAATGTGTTACTGTTTAAAATATAGCACCATTTTTATGGGGAAGCACTGAGAAAAGGAGACTACTGTTCAAACTATGAATAATTTATTCACTATAACTTAAAGTATGACTTTCAGATGTCACAAATTATTAATTTTACCCAACAACATAGAATCAATTAATGTAATATAAACTATATCATATTTATTTGCAAAAGCATTTACAAAACCACAAAGCTGTAATATTGAATGTTAAATAGAAAATTGCAAAGAGGGTAATATGAGTAAAGAAAAAGTTGACCAGAGTTATTTCTGAGCATCCTGTAGGTTTTTTTAAAGCTTCTCCCCAACTATTTGCAGCAGATAACCAGTAAGGCAACAACAACCTCACTGGTTGAGTTACACATGAAACAAACGTGATTTGTTCAACACTCCTAAACGAGTGAGTTAATCTGACTAACTGAGCAGTTTAAAAGCAGCCATGATAAGACGGTAACATAGGACTGCTAAATGACCAATCTGTGATTTAAAAACTATATATTTTAAAAATAACTCTTGCTTTGTGAACCTTCAGTTAGAATCTAATGACTTCTGGCTGGTTTACTGGCATCAAACATAACTACGGTAAATTAGGACAAAAAGTTCAAGATAAAAGAAAATACTAAAATCCAGCTGTGTAAAAGTATTTTTAACGAGTTCTAACATATATACACTATTTGCAGAAGTATCAGCAGCATAACACTCAGAATAAGTTTATATGCTAATGGTCTGACAGTGATTGTGTTCACATTTATGACTTTTTTCCAGATACATTTTTAAATTGATACAACAGGGGCCTCACCAAATGAGCTTAGCTACAGACAATTGGTTCAGTTTATCATTAATATAATTTTTATACCCCCAACATCCCTAAATATTTTGCAAATATTAGAATTTTATTGAAACGAGGATAAACTGCCTGCAACATCATCCACTCGTTTCTTTTTACTTTCCCAACACGAGCAGAATAAAGTAATAAAAAAGGAGACATCTAGTCTTGTCTTAAAGGAATAGTTTGATAAGTTTGAAGTTGGGTTCTGTATAAGAGTTAAAAATAATGAGTATCTTACTTGTTGTAGATTGCTTATGTTTGGCGAAATTAGAGCTAACGTCTGACAGGAAAACTGATCCAAACTCAGCTATAAATATTACTTTATGAACACGTACACCATCATCAGATTCACATCAAACAGTTTTACATTTCTGACACTTTTTACAAGTGTAAATATTAACCAGTTGCACCAGCAACCAGCTGGTTGCTCAGAACTGATACGAGCTGTATGATTTCTGAGCCATTCAGCGGTTATTTCAAGTAGAAACTGTTTTGGTTAAAATAACTATGTAATGCAAAACTGTAGTTGGGAAAAGGCTGATCTGCTGTAAAACGTTGAAGTTTTGAACTGGTCATTTTAGGCTGTCTCGATGGTCTGACTGATGAGCTGTTAGAAAACAGACTTGGCCGTGCTCAGACTAGCCATTTACTCATCAGTTCTGTCAGATGTAAACTCTATTTCTCCATGTTGAGGTTGTTCATGATGTTATCTATGATTGATTATTTATAACATTTATACAGAAACACCCTTCCAAATGGATAAACTGGTTAGTTTAGCCAAAGCTTCATTGGGCTTATTTAGCAATTTTACATCACAAGTTTTTCCGAGCCAAACTTTTTAGTCTGTCCACCTGTGACCATATTCTGTTTGGCAATAGTTTGCATATACTGATAGCTCACTAACTCAGTCTCTTCTAATGAAGAAATCTCTTCCTAAAAGTCCAGTCAAGTATTCCCATGTCTTATTCAAAGAGAAAATGTGTGGCATCACTGAGCTGTTGAAGCTCTCATTCATACAAGTTTTGTGGTTGATGACTGTCTCCATTTTGGCCTCTGTTACAGTTAGACACACTCATGTTCTGCTGGGTTGTAAATAAACTTAAAAGTTCTGTCAAATTTAACAGCACTATCAAAAACTAAAGGTAGTATTTCAGTGGCCTGCGACTGCCGGTGCAGAGTTGATGAACAGCATTTGTGAGGAATGTCTTGCCATATCACCAGGTGCTTTCCTTTTCTTCACGTGAGTCAAAGAGTCTTGATCATTAAATTATACTCATGTTCCAAAAACTGTGTGACAAATATTCTCTCAAAGTGGTCAGAGTTGTTGCAGGTGTGTCAAACCATGCTCAGGTGTCTCCAACTCATCTCTACAGTGCTAGAACTGTAATTTACGAGGCCTTCTATGACAAAAACTTGCCCACCTTTTAAAACGTGTTCTCCAGTAGATTCAATTATAAATATGGGTCTGCTGGGTTTAAAGCAAGGCAATGTCAGTACGATGCAGGATACAGCTAGAATACACTTTTACAATTACATGCACATCAAAAGAAGACGTGACTTTCAAAGCTGGCCACACAAAACGTGGCTGCATGGTTTGCTGGTCACTGGATGCAAATACTCAGAATTCAGTGGTACTGCAACCAAAGGTTATTATATTTGTGGATCATGACAATATTTTCTAACCTATTTAATCCAGTCTGAGTCGCCAACAACTGCAGTCTAGTGAGATACTACCGGTACTTTAAATGAGTTTCAGATCTGCTCCTTCACACTTCCAGGTCTTGTTGAAGGTCATACATTCTGTAAGTCTAGACTAGCTTAGATCATTAAAGGGGAAATAAACAAGTTTAGTTGAGGCAGTTTTAGATGTTCCAGGCTTTAAAACATCAAGTAGGAAAATACTCTTTTTTTTAAATCTCGAGGATACATTTTAAAATGATGAGCTGCTACATTGCAGATATTTAAGTCTCACCAAACACACAGGAAGTGACACATTTAGAGTTAGAGGTGGGAATCAAGCAGCTTTGTGAGTAAAGTGAACAAATGCTGACATCACTTTGCCACCTTCTAAAAAGCAGTTCACTGTACAGCGCGCAGAAAAAAGGACCAGAATTATACTTCAAATAAAAAAAATAAACTACCTATCTAAAATTAACATTTACACGTCTGCTGTCTCTTATTAGAAATGTTGTGGCAGAGGCTGATATTTATGATTGACTTACATCATAAACTTTTATAAGGCACTGGAAAAATAAATGTATTGAAAGCACTGTTGCCTTATACATACCGGTAAATAAATCAGATATGCATATTTTATAAAAACGAAACAGAATATCAGCCTGTTCAGTAATGGGCTGTTTTTAAGGTACTACATTTCTAAACATTTGAGAATATCTCAACAACAAGGCAACAAAGTAACCGCTACTACTCTACAAGGCAAGAAGAGTAAAACATGGACATTACTCACAAAATCAGTCCATTGTCTGCTCCAACATTACAGATCAGTGAGAGAGAAAAGAATTGTAAAAATGTATGACTGTGTAACTGACTTGTAGGAGATCCCTGGGAAGAGAATAATTTAATGAGTGATTAGTGCAGGGGTGGGGGTGAGGTGTGGGGTGCAGGCATGGTAAAAAAAAATGTGATAGACAGGAAACCTTTAAAACATCCACTATCTCCCCATCTATGTTTCAAGAAGCATGCTAGGAAGGGAACAAAAACTTTAAGCTGCACTTTGTGTCTTTTATTGGAGGTGTCCCATGTTGCGTTGGTACCCGCCTTCCTAAAACCCAAGAATCTGACCGGCAGCACCTGTGGCTTCAGCCCTCCAAACTGAGCCATATATATATATATCTATATATATATATATATATATATATATATATATATATATATATATATATATATATATATATATATATATATATATATATGTATATATATATATATTTATATATATATATATATATATATATATATATATATATATATATATATATATATATATATATATATATATATATATATATATATATATATATATATATATATATATATATATATATATATATATATATATATATATATATATATATATATATATATATATATATATATATATATATATATATATATATATATATATATGTTGTGTATAGTGTTGTTGTTTTAAACTTCAAACTGACTTAAAGTTCAACAATGTAAACGGACACCCAGCCCTGAGTCTCCTCTTTCTTTTAGGTTCCTTTCACATTTTTGGTGTGGGGTCTTTGTGCCAGGCTGGCATAGTAGGCACACTGGGTGGGATCACACTGTCCAGGAGGACCCGCAGGTCCAGGCTGACCATGAGGTCCCGGGTTTCCTGGTTCTCCCTGGGCTCCAGCTTGTCCTGGGCTTCCATCTTTGCCGTATCCAGGCATACCAGCTGGACCTGGAGCAGAAAAAGCAGGAGTTAGACATTTGGCTGGATCAGTACCCCTGCACACGGATGAAAAATTGGGTTACCTATAGGACCAGAAGGACCTCGCTCTCCTCGTTCACCAATACCAGTATCTCCTTGCTCTCCCTTTGCTCCTTTCTCACCTGAAAGAAAAGAGCCAGTACTTTTTACACAACAATACCTGGTGAATATTTATGAACTGCTTGAAAGGCATATACTGTAGAGAAAAATAAGTTGACTAGGTTCCACTAGTTCTGACTGTAATCACTATCAGATCAGCTGAACAAAAAACCAAACTAACTGTGATGTTTCCCTGTGATTGTTTTTAATGTCTGTCTACAGTTCAGGTTTAGGCTATTTTAACACTCATCAGATGACTTCATCACTTGATCATCACTGTCTGTTAAAATCAACAAAAATCCATCTGTGACAATGAATATTGATGGATGACAGCTTGGACGGAAATTTCTTGGTGGTGGGGTCCGATCCTCTGAAATATTGGAAAAACAAAGATTGTCCCCCAATAAAGCATTTAAAGAAACTATACTGTCAATCAATATAAAGAAAAGGAAGCATACTGTATCCACCATTCATATACAGTAGGAAACAACAATTGCATTTATGCAATTCAAAAATGTTTCCCATCAGCCAGACAGTTGCTTGGTCCACTAAATACCTGACACATGGGTAACAAACCTGAAGTGTGAAGGGGTGGAACTAACGTGAATATTTTACTTTCAGTGGAGATCAATCACTATCAGTCTGCTGTAGTGTACTGGTTAGCATCCCTGCCTGTCAGATGGTGGACTGGAGGTCAATCCCCATTAAAGACTTCCATTTTCACAATTATTCATAGTGTAGTATGCCTTTGTACTGTATAGTGTGCAATATATATTATGTTACTATACTGTAACATATTATATGTAACATATTACAAATACTGTACAGTAGTCCCTTGCTACTTTGCGGTTCGTTTATTGCAGACTCGCTCTATCGTGGTTTTACAAAATAAGATTGGAAGTGACACACAATTGGCTGATTTGTGGATGAGCCACACGATCAGTATGGAATTGTTATTTAAAATATATATATTTTTTTTAATTATTTAGCACCTGCTGCACCTTTGTGCAGCCCATACTGGAGGATAAAATTCCTGCTGCAGCTGATCAGCTGATCTCTGTGCAGAGTGGAGAAGTATGCGTGGCCAAGAACACTTGCAGGTTGGCAAAGAGCAGAGGAGGCATAGAGCTGAAATCCTGACATTCTGTACTCAGAGCATTTAGAGTTTAGAACCATTGTTTAGAATATTGCAAGTGTGTGAAGGGTTTAAAATGTCTTTATGTATGTGTGTGTATACATATATATATATATATATATATATATATATTTATTTTTTTTTTTTTTTTTTTTTGCGGTTTTCACTTATCACGGGGCTTCAGGGTACACAACCCCTGCAATAAACGAGGGACTACTGTATATTTGTATTACATAGTATAGCTTTCATGTAAAAAAAATTCATGTAATACACAGGGTAAAAACTATAAGTCTTTATTTGCACTTACATTAAAAAATATTAAAAGATGGTGCTGTTGTGTCTGTTACGTCCTCCACCTCTGCTACCTAAGTTGCTTGCAATCCTGTTTTTTCTTGCTTTTTGCCTTTAGTATGGTCCATGTCAGGGGCGGCCGGCCAGTAGAGGGCGCCAGGGCGCCGCCCCACTGGAAGTTCTGGACCAGTTTACATTGAATACTTTAAAAAAATGAAATAACATAATATTTCGAAAAAAGACTGTTTTTAGTTGTGTAGGATAAATAGTTTATGAGTAATGATGAGTTATATTGTTTGTTTCAAAAAACGTTTTCTGATTGGTGACGTATTTCCGGTTTTGGGGCGCTCTTATCTTATCCATTGACTCTAATTATAACTGGCGCATGCGTATTTATGCCACCACGTTACAAAACAATGGGACTCTTCTGGGCGCAGTTTTCTACGCCCTGAAGAGTCCAACGTGAGCTGAACGTACAGAACAATGTACTTCCGGTCCAGTATTTGTTTTGTTTTTTTGTCTGGGATTACAGAGCTGTGCAGTGACTCAAGCAGGCTTGCTCAGGTACGTTTTAAATAATTGAAAGCCCTTTATCTAATATATTCTGACTGATATGCCTCTCAGTTATTGGAGGGCTCTGTGAAAAAAGCCTTCAGCTGACTGCAAGTGGGAAGTGGTGAGTTTGTTTTTTCTTTGTTTGTTTGTTAGCATGCTAGCGCTAGCCACCTGGTTATCGTATTGGACTCTGATGGCTACATTTATTTAAATTTGCTTATAAAAAATTATCAAATATTAATAATTTTATATACTAAATAAATGTCACTGGTGGTGTTATACTATTTCTTAACACTATTGATCTGGAGAATGAAAACAAAGCCCCTTGCAAGTAACTAGCTCCTATTAACATTGAATTATTAAGTATTTATACAGATAAAAATGTGCCATGGAAGATTTTCTTATGTGCCCATGACCCAATAATGCTCATGTTAAATAATGACGGTCAGTGTTATGACTCTCTTGTTTGTAGTGATACAGGCCTTCATGCTTGACCTTCAAGTACACCTCTCTGCATCTCTTTGAAACTCTAAGTGTTACACTTTCTTGAAGCTCTCAAGGAAACAAGTTGACACCATTTTTGTTACAATTGTTTTGAATTAATGCACACCAATTAATCAGATTGAACTTTCTTTTTAATGTGTGTTAATTCAGAATTGATCAACAGTATATTTTTGTCAATTTAATGATGACCTGTTACTTGCATGAGTTTGACCTTCTGCTGGTTTTATTTCTGCAGAACAAGCAGACTCTGTTTCTAAGGCATGAGTCAGGGTAAAAGCTGTTCACTTCCTTTTCTGTTTTGTCTTCGAGCTAGACAAAACTCCATCTCACGGGCCAGTCCATCTGGCTGCTTATGTAAACAGTTTTCCTACTGTCCTTCAGAGACCTTCGGCCTATGGGATGAAATATCCATCCGTTATTTGGTTAAACCAACCAATAAGCCATTCAGGAGGTGGGGAGACCCCGCCTCCCATATTAAAGGGACACTTCCGTTTTAGACTTTAGTGCAAAGGGAACCACGAGCTCAACCACAGTGAGTTCTCTGGGAGAATGAAAGGTGCATAGACGTCTTTCTCCAAGCTGATGGACGTCCGGCCATCAGTCAAAGGCCCACGTCTTCAGCGAGGCTTACAGCACGTCAGCTGTGAACCATTTCGAGTGTCACAGCTCCAAGCTGGGATCTCTTTCTGGAAGTTATCTTGAAACCAAACCGGAGCTGATAACATTACTCTGGGAGGCTGAAGCAGACCTCACGAGACTGTGGCAAGATGGATTTGTCGCCTGTAAAACGTAGCAAGGCATGTGCGTCTGGCTTGACTAATTTACTGGAGTCGAGATAAGAAAATCTTCACAAAGGTAAACGTCGTTTCATCACGGTACGGATGTCCAGCCGAAACCGACCAGAGGATGAGCCACTCTGGTTAAACATCTCAAGATAAGATTCAACCATTTCCTTTCTTTAATCTTCCTCCTTAACTCCTTATGTTTATTTCTAAATGTAAACTGTAAGTTTGTGCCACAGAAATAAGTTAATATAAGACCCATTAACTTGTGTTCTGTTGTCTTATGTTTTAATCTGCTGAAAAGTTAGTTATAAGTTGTGATCGATCAATCTATGTAAATATGTTGTGATTGTAATTTGATGATTTTGTTATTAAATGACTCTGCCTTTGGTAGGTCAACATAATAACGTTTCCTGTCAAGTTACATTACATTCACTGAGCCACAGATTTATTGATTTAATCTGAAAAAGTTGAGAACCCGTAAAACTGATGGTAAATTTGTGTCAGTCTAAACCTGCTCAAATCTATCATCTAAATTATAGATAAGTCAGCAAACTGACGTATTTATCTATATTATTACATTCTACAGATAAAAAGCACAAATATAACTGTTATCCCTGTTTTTAGTGGGCTGGGCACCACAAAGTTAATAATAAAATAATCATATGTCTAATACGTATTAGATAAGTCAGTCTTATTTATCATATCACATTATATTATAACATTCATATATAATATCAAGTTGTTTTGTTTACTAGGTTGTTGAAATAACATAATCACAGTAAAATAGATCATTTTTCTTCCCCATAAATCAGTTATTTAAAATCTAATCTGGAATCATTCCTCCTTGTTAGACTTCAGTTGACCTGTTTAAGTTGGGCCCAAATTTGTTATTATCTTTTGATTTATTTTTCATTGAAATTTAATTCTTTGTTAGTTTATTTTTGGAACTATTAAATTGAATTATTTGGTGGATTTTTGAACACCTTTGTCCTTATTTAAGTCTGGACCCTCACAATTCTATTTATATTATGAACTTGTATTACTAAAATAATGATAACAGAATATGATAGAAGTTGTCCAAAAATTGAAAAGTGGAAGCAGAACACTCCCATTCTCTTTTCACACTGATGCCTCAAACAAGGTGAAGATGAACCATGTTTTATTAATGATAGTTTTATACAAATGGATACACCTGATATATACAAATAAAAACATGATCAAACTTTTACTTTACTTTACTACAAACATAATTATGCATACTTCTACACATGTTTAAAAAAATTAAACAGTTTATGGCGCCCCCCCATAAAATAAAATGACCAGCC
>JBBPBX010052185.1:12958-24304 GCA_038048925.1 Garcialebias charrua
CACTGATTTCTTCCTGAGGGTTTCATTGTAAATAGTGCACTGGTATATGAGATATTTTTGCCAACAGATAAACAAACAATAGGCACGGGCAATTATATGATGGCCTGCCTTTCATAGTGGCAGGTGAGTAATAATAGCTTCCTTCTTTGATGTTGCTCTGCCAGGTTGTGTCATTTTCTGTTTGTAGAAATTTGTGACTTGAGCCAGTGAAATCCCTGTTGATTCTGAAGAGATCAGGAGACTGAGTTGCCTATAACAGATTCCACTTCATTCACTTCATTCACTTCATAAAACTCTCTTTCTGAAAGTGTCTGGTCATTGTTGAGCAGCAGCTGGACAAACTGAAAAGGGTGAAGGGTTCATTTCTGTCAAAGGCAGAAAAACTGATGGGACAGAACTTTATCATGAAGTTGAACAATGAATCTCCTCCAAACACCTTTACTTGTTTCAGACCGATAAGAGTTTCCTTCAGTTCAACTGGTTCAGAACTGACCTGACATTTTCTAAAATGGTTTGTGGAAGATGCATTGTTCTAGCTATATTTCAATGATTTGTACCTTATTGTGAACCTGCTGTTTTGTTTCCAGTGAAGAAAAAAGTTTTATTGACAAATTAGATAATTAGCACAAGAATGAGATAAAAATATTATTTTGCATCTGGATGTTTCCATTTGTCTTTTGATTATCAAACAGTCCTGTTTTGTTTGAATGATTTGATAATTTGTGGAGATGAATACTGTGCTGTTCTTGGCCTTTGACTTATTACATGTAATGCTCCTCTTGTCTCTAAGGCAATCGATTTTCTTGTTCACAGTAAATTCCAGTGAGTTATTGAAAGACCTGATAGGGGCATTCTTTATTTATATAGTTGTGGCAGTAAGACAGTATGTGAATTTTATATAGGTTAAATGTGCACATACTGTAAACACTAAGTGCCCAAAATTTGTTTATTTTGATTAAAGTGGAAAAACACCTAACGTCTGTTTTTCTACTATAACAATATCAACATGACAACATTATGGAAAGCCTATAAAAGCATATTGAAATCAAGGGACAAACCAAAGGTTTTGTTGTTTCACATACCACCATGCAGCGCTATTTTTATTTTTAACCTTTTAAATGCTTTTATTTAGAAAGAAAATCTCTTCTGAAGGAGAAACTAAATTATGTTATTTGAATGTTTATTGTTTTTTTTTATATGGTGTAGGAATTGCTTTTATGAAATGCTAGGTATAACTATACAGTAACCTTATAGAAAAAGCTACAGTAACAAACATCTTTCATATCAAGCTGTGTTCAGACCGACGCCACGGCAGGGCAGTGAGAAAGCTGTCAGATTTTAGCCAGAAGGTTTCAGGATCGTCACTCCGCCCTGGATGTTTCTGTGTGGAGTTTATGTTCTTTTTGTGTATGTGTGAGTTTTCTCTGAGTAGCTACTCTGGTTTTCTCCCACATATCAAAAGCATTCATGTTAGGTTAATTGGTAACTCTGAATTGTTCTTAGGTTTGAGTGTGAGTTATTTCTTTGTGATCCTGTGACTTGTGGCCTGTCTAGAAGATATCCTGCCTCTCGCATGTGGCAATTTGCCACTGTCTACATTGAAAATTTCTGCACCACACCACACTAGTAAAGGGTCTACCAATTGTTGGTACCCACCCCCACTCAGCCCAGTTTATTGGACCATCTTGTTTGTGGTTCCAAGCGAACTGCTCCAAGGTGACAATAGACTATGGGCGTAGCCAGGATTTTTCGAGGGGCGGTTCGTTTAAAGGAAATGTGGACCTTGAAAGAGCAACACGCCTCGGTGGTTCACTGGAAACGCGTCGGGTTACCGCCCCAAAGCTTTTCTCGACTCGGGTTCGAACCTCACCTGGTTGAACTTATTTTACGTTTGTCTTTTATTGGATTTAAAAAAAGGGGTTTGTGTTAACCATAGGCATATTAACTCCTTTTTTTAAATCCAATAAAAGATAAACGTAAAATAAGTTCAATCAGGTGAGGTTTGAACCCGAGTCGAGAAAAGCTTTGGAACGGTAACCCGACACGTTTCCAGTGAACCACCGAGGCGTGTTTCTATTTTAAGGTCCACTTTTTCTTTAAACGAACCACCCCTCATAAAATCCCTAGGCAGGATTTCTTAGGCAAAGTGGGCAGTTCGTTCGACACGAGCGAACCCCCCCTGCCTACGCGCATGGACTATATGCCACGGGGGCTGTGACGTACTTCCGGTAGAATGCAACCCACATCTGCCACTTTCGGTTCCTATCTACTGCCGTTGTTGTTAGCGTTAGCTCCTAGTAGCAGACCATGACAACGACCCGAAACGGGAAGCGGCTGCGCGCTACTGGCACTACAAGTGAGTTCCGTTGTGTCCGCCCACCGGTGGGTACAGCTGTTCCGAGGGGGGGTTGGGGCGACTATTTATCGCGGCTATCCGTAGGGGGAACATCACCATAGATTTATATGGATATATATGTGTATAGAGTTATTATTGGTGTGTATGTAGATGTTTTATTAATTGTATTTACTCATTTATGTTCTAGTCATTCCCGCTAACCGGAAGTGCACCGTCTGGGTAATGACTGCGGAAGTGCTGGAACGGAAATCCGTGGCATAAAGTCTTTTTTGACATAAGCAGACAGAAGCTGTTGACTGGCCAATGGAGCTACGTCACTGGATGACCCGCCCAACTTGTTTGTTTTGTCAAGTTTTCTAGTTTCTAGTTCAGTATGGAAGCTCCAAAAATAGTGCTAAGAGCAAATGATGAGGTTCAGACGTTTCTGTCTTTACATGGCAGATCAGTGCACCTCAGCACGAGCTGGATGGCACTACAAGAAACAATCAAATTGACTGCAAGATATCAAAGACAGCACAGCATGGCTACCTGGACCTTCAAGAAGTGCTGGGATAAACAAAAAAACAACAACTTGAAGTCAGTCCACTTTGCATTGATGATCCCACCCACAGAGTGAGGAATCAAGTCACAGTGACAATTCACCTATACTTGAGAAGAGCTGATAAGACAAAAACCAACTCAAGTCACACTTATCAGTGGCAAAGCAATTATAGTGGCTGCTGGAGATATGGGCACCAGCTCCCCATGACCTTGAAAAGAGAAGCGGGTCAAGAAAATGGTTGGATGCATGCGTGTGTTTTGATCGTTCTCAGTGTAGTCATGATAAATGGTCAGTCAATTTACAGAGGACTTATATAAGGCTCTTTCCAAGCTATTTTGAGTCTGTTATTGTACACTGCGAAATACTATCCAAGAGAAAACAATCAAGACAGATGCCAATCTTTCTCAAGAGTGGACATCAATGCACGTTTATCCTGAGGTCACACTGCTCAGTTAGAGCAGTTAGAGTTAGAGTTAGTCATTGCTTAGAAAAATCGCAAAAGAATCAGAACAAGTCAGATTCTGCTGGTAACAATGTGGCACAGATAACCACAGATAACATAAAATACAGCACAATCTTATTAGCAGTCTACCTTAAAACTTTTCCCCCTGATAAGTCACATTGAGCCTCGAAGACTCATTTACAAGTGAGACCTGTTGGACAGACAATAAATCATAATAATTTCAGAATACTACTGTACAATAGCTCTGCAGCTCAGATAATATGAACCATGAAGCTAGTAACTTTGTGTGAAACTCCTTTGTTAAAAAAAACAAATCTTTACTCACATTTAAAATGGCTGCCAGTAACCTTTATCATCTTGTCTTTTCATTGTCATTCTGTGTCAAAATCAGTAACTCCAGCCATCATTAACCTTTTCGCACGATCATCGTGATTAGGTTGCATAATCATAATTCTCAATTACTGTGAAAGCACAGGTGGAAAAGAACATGGACAAAAAGGTTAAGCAAAAATAAATCAGAGATGAGCAGAGCCCACGCCAGCTCAGATTAACAAGCCCATTAACTTCAATTGCTTCTGGGAAATCACCATTAACTAGTAAATACTGTGTTTCCAGTTTCTATCTCCTTGGATTGTCCAAAGGTCGTGAACTTCAGTTTGGTCTTGTGTCAAAACAATATTTCAGGATTTTAAAGATGAGTAATTTTATGTCCTGTAAAACATCCAGCCAACAGCTGAGTTCTTGCAGGGACAGCAGACTGCTGCAGAGAAGAGGTTCATTTTCTAATTTCCTGATCTGACATGATCATGATCTGACAGAAGACGTTTCACTCTGCAGAGCTTTCTCAATTCCATTTGAGAAAGCTCCTCAGATGAAGAGCGAAATGTCTTCGGTTACAAATAAAGTCCAGTTGTTTCTGTATTGAAGTTTTTTTTATTTATTCTAGTGCTGATGAGGACCAATGCTTTTAAGCTCCCGCAGCTCATTAGTTCAACGCTGGATCATTGAATCATTTTGGTAACTGTATGACAGCACTTGTAGACAGACTGTCTAAATCAAGTGATTCTAACCTTTAACATTTTTCCAAGCTATGGCTTGTTGGTATCCTCCTACTTCCTGGAGTTCCTTCGTGCTGCCCTCTCCTGGAACCACCTGCCTCAGCATTTCTGGAATGTTCTGCTTCCATTAACAGCACTGGGTCAATCTACCTATCTTCCATCCTGCCACCCTCCAACTAAACCTTTCTAACCTTTGTTCCTTCACTTCTGGAAATCTCTGTTCTCTCCAAGCTGTCCATCACTTCACAGTCTATAAGAAGAAAACATCTATTCCTAAATTAACATCTTGCATCCTCCTACAAGACACTTGTCCTTGTGCTCATCTCCCTACAGATTCCTCCAGTTCCCATCTTCACTATACAATAAACTTCACTTACCTTTTACCTGTGTGTTGATCCCTTCTGTCAGTTTGCCTACTCTGAGTGTTAAAACTGTTAAACAATATAAGAGACTCACAATTCAGCTGATTAAAAAAATGGATAAAGTAAACTATTACATTTATTGAGATATGTATAACTTGGAGCTGTTTAAAATTCTCAAAGGTTTGTTGTTGAACAGAAGCTCTGAATAAATGTTTGACTCTCTCCTTTCAGTCTCTATAAAATGAAATTGTGCCAGCTGCTGTTTGTGCAGGTAAGATACTAATGGCTTTTAGGCTCATAGGTTTGTACAAAGTGATGAAACAAAATGAAGGCACTTTTTAATTTGATGGTAAAAAACTGAAAGTTATGCACCATAACTCATGTTCCCTGAAGGAAGGGAATGAGGTGCAACACAATTGCTATGGGAACTGCGCCATCGCGCGGTTCACCTGAAGTAATACACTCACGCCTTTATGGCAGGTGGGCGTCAGCGTCACCACAGAGGCCCCGCCCTCTTGGTATAAAGACGCGTGCGCCCATCTATCTTTCTCCAAGTGCACTTCACCGAGCTTGGGCAATGAAAAGGGCAAACTGTGTTGCACCTCGTTCCCTTCCTTCAGGGGACATGAGTTATGGTGCATAACTTTCAGTTCCCTTGTCAGTCAGTCACTCGGTGCAACACAATTGCTATGGGAACGTAATTCATTCACGCCCTTTGAAAATACTGTACTCTGGAAAATGCATGCTTGTGAGAACTTCTGCCTTTATATTTTAGGCGTTTCGGATGTTCTCTACGGTGTGTTAGAGAGGACAGCTTGAGTGACGTCACATGCAGTGACATCCAAACTGTAGTGTTTTGCAAACGTGTTTGTGGAACTCCAGTTGGCAGCAGCACAGATATCTGCCACTGGTACACCCTTAAACAGAGCCCATGAGGCTGCCAGGCCTCGAGTGGAATGGGCGTGTACCCCAGAGGGCACCTGTTGACCTTTGCTGCTGTACACCCTTTTTATGGCCTCATTCATCCAGTGTTAGAGATGCTGCTTTGAAAGGGCTCTGCCAGCAGCAGGATTGGCAAAACATACAAACAGTTGGTTTGTTTTCCTCCAACTGACAGTTCTGTTGATGTAAACACTCAAGGCTCTGACAGGGCAGAGTGCATTCAACCTTCTCTGTTCCTCAGTGAGGACAGGATGGGGAGGAAATGCAGAGAGCTCAAAGTCCAGACTTCTGGGATTTAGAATTGGAACCTTTGGGACATATGCAGGTTAGGACGCAGGGTGACCTTTGACCCGTCAGGGGCAAACCTGGTACACATTGGGTGTGCAGACAGAGCGTGGAGGTCACCCACACGTTTAGCTGAGCAGAGAGCTAGGAGAAAAAGCAGTTTTATAAGATAAAAAATCTATCTTAATGCTACAGAGTGGCTCAAATGGAGGACCACACAAAGCATCTACGACTAACTGCAGGTCCCAGTCTGGGGCCAGGGTCCAGCTGGGGGGGCCTTTTCCTTAGTACGCCCTTCATGAAACATATCATGAGGGGGTGTGCGCCGAGAGTTTTATTTCCCCAGCCTTCGTGGCACGCCGAGATGGCTGACAAAAATATTTTAATAGTGGAAAAGGAGCGGCCTTTTTCCAACAGGTCTTGTAGAAAAGTGAGGAGCTGGACCAGGTCACAGAAATATGAGATAATATTCCTCTCTAGACACCAAGCCTCAAAAACATGTCATTTACAAGCATAGAGAGTCTGAGTTGACTGGGTTCTAGCTTCCTGTATCGTGTTTATAACATTACCGAGGAGGTCGGAGGCCATCAGCCGGTTCCTCTCAACGGCCAGGCTGAGAGTTGCCACAGATCTGGACGTGGGTGAAGGAGCTGCCTGTGTGCCTGAGTCAGCAGGTCCTTATGGAAGGGGGCAGCTGCCATGGTGTCCCTGACAACAGTGAGATCATTTCTGGGAACCACAGTTTCTGTGGCCATCTGGGAGCTATGAGTATCAGGGATTTCCAGCGTCGCCTGAATCAGGAGGATGGGGGAAACGCATAATATAGCGTCCCTGCTGACCAGTTGTGTGCCAGAGCGTCTGTTCCCAGCTGTGTTTGTTTCCCTTATTGATTGATATAGGGTGCAGTGAGTACTGCTGCTGCAGGCAAACAGATCTATGGAGGCCCGCCCGTATTGTACCCAGACCTGGTCCACGATACGTGGGTTCAGCCTCCACTCTGAGGAGAGGAGGGGTCCTCTCGAGAGGGCGTCTGCCCCGTGGTTTAGCTCTCCTGGGATACGTGTCGCTCTCAGTGACATTATTCGTGGGCTGCACCACGAGAGCAGTTTGTGTGTCAGGCTGAGGAGGGGTCGGGACCTTGTCCCCCCTTCTCTGTTGATAAAAGACACCGTTGTCCGATTGTCTGATTTTATCGACACGTGTTGCTTTGTAATCAGCCCCTTCTTATAGAAGTGCTTCATGTACAGAAAGACAGTTATTAATTCCAGGAAGTTGATGTGGAGCCTTGTCTCCGGTTGTTTCCAGAGCCCTTGGGTGTTCTGGTTTCTGCAATATGCTCCCCAACCTCTCTTTGAAGCGTCTGTGGTGATCACCACATGAGACAGTACTCGTCCCAGCGGGACGCCTGTCGCGAACACTGAAGGAGGGTTCCAGGGCTGTCACGCACTCTGGGCTGATCAGTATCTTCCTTGCCCACCTGAGGGAGGTAGGACGCATTTGTTTGTTTAGCCATATCTACAGAGCACGCATTTTTAATAATAACTGAGGCACGCATGGAATGGCTGCTGCCAGAAGACCCAGCAGGTGCTGGTAGAGTTTGAGAGACACTCTGTGGCCCAGCTGAAAGTGTGTCAGGCAGAGGCGGATGGATGAGATCCGTGCCTCTGAAAGTTGTGCTCTGTACAGAATGGTGTTGACCTGTACACCTAGAAATATGGTAATCTGTGATGGAGTCAAATTGCTTTTCTGCAGATTTATGACGAAGCCCAAAGCCTCCAGGTGAGCCATCACCATCTGTGAGTGCAGCTGGGCTTGTGCTTTGTTCTCGGCCAGGATCAACAGGTCGTCCAAATAATTCATAATTCTGACCCCTTGACCCCTGAGTGGGGTCAAGGCTGCTTTCAGACATTTTGTAAATGTACGAGGAGCAGTTTTTAATCTGAAAGGTAAAGCCAGGAATTTGTAAGATTTTCCTTCAAATGCAAAGCGGAGATATTTTCTGTGTCTCCTCCAAATGCTCACGTGGAAGAAAGCATCTTTCAAATCCACTGTGCAGGTGTAATCTCCTGGTCTCACAGACTGGATCACCTGTCTCAGAGTGAGCATTTTGAATTTGTAAGTTTTTATTCTCCTGTTCAGCCCTCTGAGAACCAGAATCAGTCTCAAGCTTTGGTCCCGTTTGGGCACAAGGAAATATTTGCTGTAGTGACCGGTGTATATATTGTGTGTTGGAACAACATTTATCACTCCTTTTTGCAGCATCGTTGATATCTCCTCTCTTAAGACGTGTACACGGTCTGGGTTTATGTTTGACTGCAGCACCCCCGTGTACGAGGGCGGCCTCTTGTGGAACTGCAGCTGGAGGCCTTGACACATTGTCAACATGACCCACATGTTTGGGGCACATGCCCTCCAGGCCTGCACGTGCGCGCTGAGCCTGTGAGACATGTTTATTCTGGATTGTCTGTGCATCGTGGGTGCATGAGGGGGAACAGTTACCCCCCCCCTCGCTCTGCCCCGGGCGAGCTGACCTGTCCACCAGCGGTCGCCGTGAAGTCTGTCTGCTCCAGACAGACTCTAGGTGCACCGCTGTGGTTCATTGTCTGATCTGACACCTTGTGTTTCACGAGGAAGGAGGGGTGATTGCCCTCTCCCTTCATCGTGACTGTTTTCATAAAAATGTTACTGCGTTGTTGTTGTTGTTGTTGTTTTTGTCAAGAACCAGGGCAGTTTGTGCCTTTGGTACTTTATTTTTGTGTTTTGAAGAACAAAAATGCGTCTTATACACATACATAGCGGAAAAAATTTATTTTGTGCACACACGATTGTCACCAGCATTTTGTAGCTTTTTACAAATAAAGTCTGGGTTTAAAAGTCTTGGTTCCCGTACCACATGGGTGGACGAACCAGTAAAACTGTGAAGTGGTCCCACTTCATCAGGCCAACTTCTGCCTTCTGTCCCGGTTCATCGAGGAAGTTCTCGACGGAACCACTTGGCGAGGAACGAACTTGTTCCTGGTCTAGGACTGGCCAGCCTGGGATGGCCCTGCTACGGGTCTCTGCCGTTGCTCCCTGTCGTAAGCTGGTCTTTTGTGCGGGGGACGGAGTGTGGCTGAGCGGTGTCGAGGTTGCACGAGCCTGCTTCCACTGGTGTCTCTGGGGGTGCAAAAGTTTTTCTCGGCATCCCCTCATGCAGGGCCTTGGCCTGTTTTTGTCTTTGCTTCAGCCTGCTCTGGATATGCTCCAGAGCCCCCTGAAGAGTCCCGTCGGCTCGATCGGGTGGTGGAGGAACTGGAACCGCTGGCCCTCCATCAGGTCTGTCAAAGTCAGCCACAGGTGGCGCTGGGCGATGACCACTTCAGCCATGCATCTCCCTTGAGCAATGGCCGCGGCCCCCATTATTTGCATGACGAAGTCAGTCGCCTTGCGAGCTTCCTCCAGGATCTCTGTTGCAACCTGTTTGTTTGTCGTTTCCTGGAGCTCCTGCAGCTTCTCTGTCAAGTAGGCTTGCATCATGGCCGAGGCATTCATGGCGCGGACCGCGAGGCCCTGAGCTCGGTAACACTTTTCGAGCTGGGAAGCCGAGGCGCGGCAGGCCTTGCTGGGCAGAGTCGGCTTTGCGCCCGACGTCCTGGGGGCCAGGTGATCTGCCAGTGTATCCTCCATCTGCGGGACTTTGGTGATTCCTGCTGCCTCCATTCCGGCAACGTCGAGGAATTGGGAGGGTGGCAGCAGCATGGGAGCCCTAGGTTCAGCCTAGGTACGAGTGAGCTCCGTCAGGAAATCAAAAACAATCAGCATCCTGTTTCTCGTGGCCGACTGTTGTTTGGCAAAGAAATAATTCCTCGCCAACCTTGTTACCGGTTGGCGAGGTGGGGGTTCTGGCCAGCTGATCCGTAGCGTGTTTGCCGCTCTGTGACACAAGTCGAACAAAGCGGGGATTGAGACATCTGTCTCTGGCTGAGTTGACGTCGGGTTCTGGGAGAAGTCTTCTTCTTCCCCTTTGTCCTTGTTCTCAGCTTCATCATCTGAAATCTCCCCGAGGCTGTTAGCGAGAGCTCGTCTGCTCGTAACAGGCTTCTCGTGTCAAACGCGGCGGTGGAGTCCCCGACGGGGGCCGCCATGTCCATACTGTCCCCCCAGTCAGCTTGTCCGTTGTTCTCCAGGTCCACGGCCTCGAGCTCTGGTGTGGGAGTGAGTGCCTCTGTGAGGTCTGGGTCCCATGCCACCGCAGAGCCACCCATGGCCTTGACCACAATGTCCACTCGACGCTTCCTCACAGCTTCAAGCATCTGGCTGTAGTGAGGGCAGGACTCGGGAGATTCCAGCGCTGTCTTAGCGTGCAACATCCCCAGGCAGACGGGACAGGCCTCGTGGGTGTCCGTCGCCGAAAGTGAGTAGCCACAGCCGCTGGGGCAGGCCGGGAGCTGGGACTCGCTGGCCTGCTGGTCTACTAAGAATTTTTGGGTTTTCGCTTTCCCTTCTCTGGAGCCATGGCTGAGAAGAGTCGAGCTCGTTAGCAGTGCTAACATTGTCCGGAGACGTCTTCTTCATCGCGTCACTTTCGCTGGCTAGCCTGCTAACTCGTTAGCAGGGTAGCGGTGTGACGCAGTTAGCGCTGTCGAGCGAAGCAGCTGCGAAGAGAGAAGAAAAAAACCTTGAGGTTAAATAAAAGACGCTGGACTAGCTTTCACTAGCCTAGCAACACGCAGGAAATTTCTCTGTACGCTCAGTGTAGGGAGCGAGCTCACCTCCGGTCGAGCGATGTAGCTACAGAGAGTCCCACGAAGTTCAGGTGTAAGCGAGGTGAAGGGCAAAAGAGAAAGATAGATGGGCGCACGCGTCTTTATACCAAGAGGGCGGGGCCTGTGTGGTGACGCTGACGCCCACCTGCCGTAAAGCCGTGAGTGTATTACTTCAGGTGAATCGCACGGCGGCGCAATTCCCATAGCAATTGTGTTGCACCGAGTGCACTGACTGACAAGGGAACTTACAATTCCACTATTATAGGCACAGTTTTTGCAGAAAGGTTAACTTTTGCTCAACTTTTACGTCTGAGAGATTCTGCTTCTCTAAAATGCTCTTTTTATACCCAGACCTCTTATTAATCAATAAGCTTAATTAATCACCAAATGTTCCTCCAGCCAGCTGTATACTATTTATTTTACAGCCTATTGTTGCCCATATCAACTAGTGAAAGATGTCTTTCTTCAAATTCAAAATAACTTTTTTTCAAACAGAAATTTGCAAAGTTCAAGTTAACATTTTTTTGATATGAGTGATTTTTCATAAACATATTTAAATCCAAAACATGCATGTTAGGCTGCCTTCAGTCCTAG
>JBBPBX010052186.1:11373-24304 GCA_038048925.1 Garcialebias charrua
CACACACACACAACTCTTTTTGTCCAGATGATGCTCAACAAAAAAACCTCGACAAATGAACAGAATTATCAAGACTGGAGAACACAAACAGCTCTAAAATAATCATAGCTGTTCTTCTGTCATGTACCATTTATTGCAAATTAAATACAACAACGGTAGTTTAGTTTTAATTGCACTCCTCTTCTCTTTCTCTACATTAAATTGATCCATGCTGCCCCGTGTCTCACAGACACCTTCACTCACCGAGGGGGAGGGAGAATCCACCACGTCCCTGTGGACCTCGGCTTTGGGCGACGAGTCGCTGTCCACACTCAGTTTCTCCACGGAGATTTCTCTACAGAGGACAAGACAAAGGTCAGGTTTGACAGAGCAGAGACAGACATGTATGTAGAAACATGTATAGAAACATGTACAGAAACATGTACAGAAACATGTACAGAAACATGTATACAAACATGTATAGAAACATGTTTAGAAACGTGTATAGAAACACGTATAGAAACACGTACAGAAACATGTATATATGTATAGAAACATGTACAGAAACATGTATAGAAACATGTATAGAAACATGTATAGAAACATGTATAGAAACAGTCATAGAAATGTGTATAGAAACGTATATAGAAACATGTATAGAAACACGTACAGAAACATGTATATAAATATGTATAGAAAAATGTACAGAAACATGTAAAGAAACATGTACAGAAACATGTAAAGAAACATGTACAGAAACATGTACAGAAACATGTATATAAATATGTATAGAAACATGTTTAGAAACATGTACAGAAACATGTAAATAAATATGTATAGAAACATGTTTAGTAACATGCATAGAAACACGTATAGAAACATGCATAGAAACATGTATAGAAACATGTTTAGAAACATATACAGAAACATGTATAAAACATGTATAGAAACGTGTATAGAAACACGTATAGAAACACGTGTACAGAAACATGTATAGAAACATGTATAGAAACATGTATAGAAACAGTCATAGAAATGTGTATAGAAACATGTATAGAAACACGTATAGAAACATGTACAGAAACATGTATAGAAATATGTTTGGAAACATGTACAGAAACATGCATATAAATATGTATAGAAACATGTACAGAAACATGTATAGAAACATGTACAGAAACATGTATATAAATACAGTATGTACAGAAACATGTACAGAAACATGTATAGAAACATGTACAGAAACATGTATAAAAACATGTACAGAAACATGTATATAAATATGTATAGAAACATGTACAGAAACATGTATAGAAACATGTACAGAAACATGTACAGTATATAAATACAGTATGTACAGAAACATGTATAGAAACATGTATAGAAACATGTACAGAAACATGTATAAAAACATGTACAGAAACATGTATATAAATATGTTTGGAAACATGTACAGAAACATGTATAGAAATGTGTATAGAAACATGTATAGAAACACGTATAGAAACATGTACAGAAACATGTATAGAAATATGTTTGGAAACATGTACAGAAACATGCATATAAATATGTATAGAAACATGTACAGAAACATGTATATAAATATGTATAGAAACATGTACAGAAACATGTATAGAAACATGTACAGAAACATGTACAGTATATAAATACAGTATGTACAGAAACATGTATAGAAACATGTACAGAAACATGTATAGAAACATGTATATAAATATGTATAGAAACATGTACAGAAACATAATAATAATAATAATAAACTTTATTTGTATAGCACCTTCCACAATGCCTTGCATTGACCAAGGTGCTTAACAGGATAAAAAGAAAAATAAACGGGAACAATAGATCAATGAAAATAGAATAAGAAACCACAGCGATAAAAGAAGGCAATGGAAATAAAAAATGCTACATACTAAAATAACACAAGTAATAAAAGTTACACACAGAAAGCTTTTTTGAACAAGTGAAATAAAAATGCAATTGAAATAAAGATGCTACATACTAAAATACAAAATAATAAAAGTTACACACTGAAAGCTTTTTTGAACAAGTGGGTCTTCAGTTTGGTTTTGAACAGAGTCAGATCAGAGGTGGCACGCAGCTCAAGGGGGAGGCTGTTCCAGGCTTTTGGGCCGGCAACAGAAAATGACCGGTCTCCCCATTGCTTGTACCTCGAGCGAGGCACCTCCAGCAGGTGTTGACTGGCAGATCGTAAGTCCCTGCCAGGCTGATGGGCTTTCAGAAGTTCTGAGATGTAGAGGGGAGCAAGTCCATTCAGAGCTTTGAAAACAAACAGCAGCAACTTGAACTGTATCCTGAACTGAACTGGGAGCCAGTGTAGAGAGGACAGGACAGGAGTGATGTGTTCATATTTTCGTGTGTTGGTCAAAAAGCGCGCGGCAGAGTTCTGTACAAGCTGTAAACGGGAGATGGAGGATTGATTAATGCCAAGATACAAAGCATTACAATAGTCAAGTCTGGAGGTCACAAAGGCATGGATGGCCTTCTCCAGATCACCACGACTAAGAAATGACTTGACTTTGGAGAGCAGACGGAGTTGGAAAAAGCTGGTCTTGACAACAGAACTGATCTGTTTATCAAACTTTAAATTGGAGTCAAACTGCACTCCAAGATTTCTGACCACCGAGTTGAAGTGGGGGAGGGGAAAACCAACACTGGGACAGGGAAGGATGTTGCTGGTGTCATCAGGTGCACCAAACAAAATGCATTCAGTTTTATCTGTGTTTAGGTGGAGGAAGTTTTGAGAGAGCCAGTGCTTAATGTCATTTAAGCAGTTGACAAGAGTGTTTGAACTGAGTGAGGGGTTGGGAGTGACTGGCAGATAGATTTGTAAATCGTCTGCATACATGTGAAAAGACAGGTTATGACGTGTGATGATTGATCCTAATGGCAGCATGTAAAGAGAGAAGAGGACTGGCCCTAGAATAGATCCCTGTGGTACGCCGGAGGTCAGAGGGGTTGATGAAGAGGAGGACAGATCGCCTATCATGACAGAGAAAGTTCTCCCAGACAGGTAAGATTTGAACCACTCAAGCACAGCTCCCTGGAGACCAACCTGCTGAGACAAGCGGTTGATTAGTACCTGATGGTCGACGGTGTCAAAAGCTGCTGAGAGGTCTAACATCACCAGCAGTGCAGGGTTTTTTGCATCCAGAGACAGAAGAATGTCATTCTGTACTTTGAGCAGTGCAGATTCAGTGCTGTGACGAGCTCGAAAACCTGACTGAAATTTTTCAAACAGGTTGTTGAGTTCTAGAAAAGATTGAAGTTGAATAAAAACAATCTTTTCTAGGACCTTTGATAGAAATGACAGATGGGAAACTGGCCTGAAATTAGAGAGAGCTGTAGGATCTAGGCCTGGTTTTTTTAGAAGAGGCCTGACCACAGCATGTTTGAAAGCAGATGGCACATAACCTGAAGTTAGACAGCTGTTGATAAATGACAAAACAGAAGGACCAATTACATCAAAGCATTGTTTGAACATTTTAGAGGGAATGATGTCCAAAGAACAGTTTGTTGGTTTCATCTGCTGAACCACCTTGGTGAGTTGAGGCAGTGAGACGAGATCAAACTGGTCAAAAACAGCAGTGGTTATTGTAGAGGTACATGACAGGATGGTGTTGGATGAACTGACAATGTTCTGCCTGATAGAGTCTATTTTGTTGACAAAATAGCTCTGAAAGTCATCACAGGTAGACTGTGTGGCAGTTTTCAGAACATCGACAGATGGATTGATGACAGACTGGAGTGTGCTGAAAAGCGTCCTCGGCCGGTTGGAGCTGGTGGAGATTAAGTTGGAGAGGTACTGTGACTTGGCCTGTTTCACAGCGTTATCATACTCACAGAGACAGTCTCTCAGTATTCCCTGAGATACATGAAGCCGGTCACGCTTCCATTTTCGCTCTGCTTGTCTGCAACGTTGTCGAAGAGCTCGCGTCGTTTCGTTGAGCCATGGTGATGGTCTGTTTTTTGAAGATGCCTGTTTGAGAGGAGCGATGGAGTCCAAGATCGTTGTGCAGGTGTGATGGAAGGAGGTGATGAAGTCCTCAGGATGTAGAGATGGGTCCAGACTGACAGCAGAGCAGAATTCAGTGCTCTTAAAGGCATCAGTAAACTCATTTGGAGTTAATGGGTTGATGGAGCGGCAGAAACGTGCTGGGAGAATAGCCTTTGGTGCAGGAGTGGTGAAAAATTCAAATAATATGGGAAAATGGTCTGAGATACAGGTGTCCAGGATCTCCACAGCAGGTATTTGTAGGCCGTGGGAGATAATTAAATCCAGTGTATGACCCAGTGTGTGTGTGGCCCCCGAGACCGACTGTGACAGGTTAAAAGAGTCCAGGAGGTTCTGAAACTCACATCCAAGCTGATTACTTGGGCAGCAGGTGTGCACGTTGAAGTCTCCACAGAAAAGCCAAGAGTCAAACTTTGGTAGCAAGTCCGCCAGTAGTTCTGAAAACTCACTGACAAAGTTTTTATTGTATTGTGGGGGCCTATAAAAAACGCCACACAAAATAGGTTTAGCAGATTCCAGCACAAAAAACATGCTTTCAAAACTGGAATAATTTTTCTGAGGCAACAAACGGTACTTGAATGCATCACTGAACACAGCAGCCAGGCCCCCTCCCTTTCCAGCCCCACGCGGAGCGCTCAGATAAGAGAAGCCAGGTGGGAGGAGTTCAGAAAAGGAGCTGTTGTCTCCTATTTTCTGCCAGGTTTCAGTAATCAAAAACAGATCCAGACGATGAGTTGAGATCAAATCACTTAATATAAAAGTTTTATTAGTAATTGATCTGGCGTTAAACAATGCTGCACGTACTGGAACGCTGCCAGTTACGTCACTCTCAGCTGCTCGAGCAAGCGGGCGGAGGTGTTGTTTAACGCTGCCTCGCTTCACTGTTTTCCACACCGGGGGGCAAGATGGATACTGGTCGCTGGCGACATGATTGATAGCAACAAGGCTTCTGTGGCGACGAGCGAAGGAACGGCGGACATCAAAGACGCTGAATTCAGGAGGTAAGTCAGCCGTCGGCGTGTTGTGAGACGACAGATACTTTTTAAATCTCACCAGGACGCCTGCCCTCGTTCCGCGTCTTCTGCGCCGCTTGTTGCGTGGCAGCGTGGTCGCGTTGCGTTGTAGGTAGGCTGGGATCGAAGCCAGGAACGGTGGTGGTGGAGGAGGCTTGAAATGTCCATATTCGCCAGTAGCCGGTGTGTTGATCAGCGAGTCCCGGAGACTTAGAAGAGTTGAACGATCATAGACCAGGAGCGAGGATGCATCGTCGATGAAAAGAAGGCAGAACATGAACAGCAGTAAAAAGTTCAGGAGACGAGTTAGACAGCAGCCCGTGACAATAGGCGCCATCTTGGTAATATGTATAGAAACACGTAGAAACATGTACAGAAACATGGATAGAAACATGTATAGAAACATGTACAGAAACATGTATAGAAACATTAATAGAAATGTGTATAGAAACATGTATATAAACACGTTTAGAACCACGTATATAAATGTGTATAGAAACATGTATAGAAACATGTATAGAAACATGTACAGAAACATGTATAGAAACATGTACAGAAACACGTATAGAAACACGTATATAAATGTGTATAGAAACATGTACAGAAACATGTACAGAAACATGTACAGAAACATGTACAGAAACATGTATAGAAACATGTACAGAAACATGTACAGAAACATGTATAGAAACATTCATAGAAATCTGTATAGAAACATGTACAGAAACATGTATAGAAACACGTATATAAACACGTATTTAAATGTGTATAGAAACATGTACAGTATATAAACACGTATAGAAACATGTATAGAAACACGTATAGAAACATGTATAGAAACACGTATAGAAACATGTATAGAAACATGTTTATAAACACGTATAGAAACACGTATAGAAACGTGTATAGAAACATGCATAGAAACACGTATAGAAACGTGTATAGAAACATGTATATAAACACGTATAGAAACACGTATAGAAAAACATGTAAACACGTATAGAAACCTGTATAGAAACATGTATAGAAACATGTATATAAACACGTATAGAAACACGTATAGAAAAACATGTATATAAACACGTATAGAAACATGTATAGAAACACGTATAGAAACATGTATAGAAACATGTATATAAACATGTATAGAAACATGTTTATAAACCCGTATAGAAACACGTATAGAAACGTGTATAGAAACATGCATAGAAACACGTATAGAAATGTGTATAGAAACATGTATATAAACACGTATAGAAAAACATGTAAACACGTATAGAAACGTGTATAGAAACATGTACAGAAACACGTATAGAAACACATATAGAAACATGTTTAGAAACATGTATAGAAACACGTATAGAAACATCTTAGAGATTGGAAACATTTCAAGTTCTGTTTTGGTCTTTGCATCATTTGGACTTTTGTCAGTGCATCCATCAACTCAGGAAAAAAAAGGAAGTTACCAACAACAGGTAGGATACTGACAACTTTGACAGAACCTCACTTCAAAGTGGCTAGTGGTAGTAGCTGAGAGTCATCCCCAACACATACTCTGAGCGCTAACAGGTGGCGTCGTTTAAATGTTTGGCGCGCAGGACAGTGGGTGATGTGCGTTCCTTTATGACAATATTAAATTTAATTTGTTAAACTTCAAATAAATAATTTACTCACCCTGTGGTGTTTGTGGGCGTGCTGCTTGAGAAGCTGGGCGTGTACGCGGGCGTGTTGCTTCCACTGGGGATGGCATTCCTCAGCAGGCGGACCCAGGTGGCGATGTCGACGTTCATCTGACGGGCACGCAGGAACGCTTTACCTGAACACACACAAGTTTGGGTTTATACACTGAAGACACAAACAATTGATGAATTTGACTAAACTAACTTTAAAGTTGTTGATAAGCCACTTTAATCAGGTTGTGAAGAATTTAAGCAAATAAACCCCACAAATACTTGTGTAAGAGATCATTCTGGTTTATTTTATTTGCTATAACACATACATTTAGTTTTAATTTGGTGTCCCATGCTCAAGTAATTAATTAATTTGTCAGTATTATCATTAGTGTGTGTTATTTTTTCCATTAACTTTACTATCATTGATGTTATTGTTAAGCTCTTTATAACAGCCTCTGTTTTAAATGTTTTAAATAAATAAAGTTGACTTGACTTGTTTAAGGTGCTGCTCCTTTTCTACCAGTAGATGGCACTGGAACAGCCTTAACGCTGCACTGACCACATTCAAGGCTTGGATTTGAACCCTCAACACAAAGGCTGGGTTTCGGTGCGCTCACGAGAACGTACCGTGTTGTTTAGAGAAGACCTTCTTCTGTCTCTGGAGTCTTCGACCTCTCTCGATCACAGGGTTGAAGAAGGTCACCTAGCACAGAAACATTTACATATTAGGCTACCACCGTTGCAAAGAGACACTTCATCATGTTTTAAGTATAAACTCAGTGTACAGTACTGTGCAAAAGTCGTGGTTTATCTCATTTCTTTGTATTTTCCTTCCAAGCAGCCAGACTTTATCATTTAATGTGCTCCTGATCAATAATTTTGAAGATCTTGGTTGTGTTTTCACTCATTTTCCGTTCAGTTCTTAATCACTTTCTGTTTCTTTGTTAGGCTACTTCGTCTCAAAACATGATTCATTCAGACACAAAATGCTAAACTCAAACCATGAACTAGTGTTGTGTCAGAACAGAAATTTAAAAATGAATTCATATCAACCAGGTACCACATCAGCAGTCTGTCACAAAAACACTTTGTTCCCATTTCGTTGGTTGAATCTATAAAACCTCCAACGACAACACAGTTTGACACATATCGCAGCATTTTAGCAACAATAAAGTGGTTCCCAAAGAGCTGTTAGCTGGAAACACGGCATTTCAGTCAACGATCAAAAGAAAGATGAAGAATCTCAGGTCTTTTCTGGATTTTTTTCATTTATTTTCTTGGATAGTCATCCTGACACTCGTTTTGTTGTCTAATTGTCCACTTAGCTTCTCCAGAATTGACACGACACAAACGGTAAGATCGCTCCATCCACATGGAAATGTAGCCCAGGGTGAGATAACCTCCAACAAACAACACAGCTGTAATAGTGGAGGTAGAGAAACTCACGACGTTACCTGAAGCATTTCTGCCTTATCAGCCAACATTAAGGCAAAGAAGACAAGAGAAAAATTCAAAGCTACTAATAACAAAATAGTTCCTGCAGTAGATGTTTTCATGCCCCAAGGCAATAATTCACAGTTAACCCTGATGCATGCTCAATAATCCAGGTAGAAAAATCTAAATAAGCCAAGTCTGGTCCTCTGGACATTCAAAAAACAAAACAAAACAAAGTAACAAACAAAAAAAACTGAATACAGTCGTGATGAACTCAAGACATTAGTTGTGATCACCTGCTTCTGGATTAAACAACAACAAACAAGTTACCGGGAAATGTTGATGATGATGATGCACAGCGACATTGTAGTTAGTGTAAACCACAAATGGGATCTCTACAGTGAGTTCATTCATTAAGTTTAGTAAATTACATTTAATGCTCCAGTTCAGTCCAGTGGAGTTCTGCTCCACGCCTCTTTTTGTTCTGCTCGGCCCACTTCATTTACCGTATTTTCCGCCTGATAAGTCGCACCTCTCTATAAGTCGCTTTGTCCAATTATTGGCAATAAATTGGAAAATCCATAAATGTGTCGCATCTCTATTTAAGTCGCATCTATTATGCATCACCGCTACGCGACGCATCAGCGCCTCATTTGCCCTGCTGAAAATGACGACCACAGGAGCGCGCGAGCACGGAAGGACTTTACAAGATTAACACGGTAAAAACAATTATTTGTTTGCTGAAAATTATAGCAAAGATGTGTCTTAGCTGAACTTTTCCTTAATAAATGAACGCAATTGTCAAATCAGCTGGATTTAAAAAGTAGTTTCGCTATGTGCACGGGTGGACGGCTTTATTTCTGTAAAATTTAGCAAAAATAAACACTTAAAAAATATATTTCTTAGCTGACATTATAGCACAAGTGTTCCTGAGCTTAATCGTTCCTTAATAAATTCACAAAATGGTCAAATCAGCTGGATTTAAATTGTTTCGCTTTGACTTCTTCCAAACCGTCGCGTGCGCTGCGAAAATAAATTATAAATAAATCGAATTTTAGCTCAAATGTCTCATACAGCTAACAGTTTGTAAATGACCACCAAGTACAGGTATATGTGAGCGGGACGTGGTCGGCTTCATTGTTGATTTACGAAGGGCTAGAGGGAGCACAAACACAGACTGGTCTGTGCGGCCATTTTGTGGAACCGTCTCGTGAATGAGTCTGGGAACACCTTGAGAGGACGGATAGACTTCTCCTTTTATAATCAGACACAGCTCAATATGGTGCCACGGTCAAATACAAGAACTGGACAAAAACATCAAAGGAAAAGTAGCCAAAGTCTAAAGAAAGACTGTGCAGGACCTTCAGAAAGCCTGAAGTATTGATCAGGATGACTTTGACCATTTTGATGCAAAATACTTGAAATAAAAGGTGAAATGAAACTTTGACCCTGCAATGTGTGTACTGTATCCACTGAGTTCAGTACCTCAGCCAGGAGCAGCCCCTGTGGCTCCAGTTCCAGCTGGACCTGGTGTCTTTGGTTGTCCAGGAACTCCTCCAGCTTCAGGTACTTCAGGGCGCACAGGGAGCGGTAATCTCTCCAGTACACAGCGATCTCCATCTCTCTGGACTGAAGCCAACGCACAGCAGGAACATCACTTAAACATTTACAAACTCACTTTGATGACATTTAAAACTGCAGCTCTATCCGGAACTTTAGCTCAACATCGTCCTCTTAAACATGGAGTCGGTTGTTTACTAAGGTGTTTTTCTCGGGGTTTTAACTTCTCAGAGTGTGTCGGGTCTTACCCGCTCCAGCTCCACAGTGAAGGTTTGGTCCCAGGCCTGTTCTCCTACTGTTCTCCAGGCGGTCTGTCCCACCACGGTGTTCTCCAGCTTCAGCACTGTGCACACCTCCACTGACAAACAGCAACACAAACACGACTCATGCAGCTGTTTGAAACACACTGTCAGCATGAAGGAGACGATCGTGGCTGGAGGAACAAACCGAGTCCGATAAAACTATTTCAAAGCTGAAAGAACATTTTGAAGTGGGTCTAAAAAAGTTAAGTCTGGTCCTCTGGACATTCAAAATAACAAAACAAAACAAAAAAAATTGTAGAAATGTTTCGTCTCAGTCTGAGAAGCTGTATTCAGCTCAGTCTTATAAATAGCACCCTCTCACAGTGGATCAACCAGTTGGCTGATGACAGCCAAAACCAGCTGCTCACATGATCAAGGAGGACCATCAGCCTAACGATGGATCGTTAGCACCCTGATGGTTGTTTGCTATTCACAGAGGGCTGAGTGATACTAGCAATAACAGCATTGTAAGAGGGGGACAGTTGAACCCGGAGGCCTCCACCTCTGTTTAATGATGGACGGTTTCTTTTCACAAAGATGGCCTCCTTTACTCCTCTCTCAAACCATTGTTCCTCTCTATCAAGGATGTGAACATCTTCATCCCTGAAAGAGTGACCGCTGGCCTGGAGATGAGTGTAGACTGCAGAGTCCTGACCTGATGATGTTGATCTTCTGTGCTGGGCCATCCTTTTGGCCAGTGGCTGTTTAGTTAGGGGCGGCCGTGGCACAGTGGTAATGGCAGTCGACCCCCAATCGGAAGGTCGGAGGTTCGAGTCCCGCATCCGCCCACCATGTGTCGTTGTGTCCCTGGGCAAGACACTTAACCCCGAGTTGCTCCCGGTAGGTCTGGATAGCGCCCTACAAGGCAGGCTACCACTAACGGTGTATGAATGTGTGTATGAATGGGAAGATGGCTCGTATTGTAAAGCGCTTTGGGGCTCCTCAGAGGGGGCTGGAAGGCGCTATATAAATAAGCTCCATTTACCATTTACCATTTTTAGTTTCCCTGATATAAGACTGATCACAGCCCTCCTGACACTGAACAACATACATGGGAGCACAAGTTACGAGTCATCAGGACTCTGTATCACAGAGCAGACAGCGTCCCTACCAAAGGCTCCAGTACAGCTCTGCGTAAGTCCATACGCATGTCCGTACGCGCGTGTTGTACGCAGACAGTTCACCCGCACACCCCAGCGTACGTTCTCGCACCAAATTCTTGACGTCATTTGAGCAGCTGCAGCGCAGAGCGTTTACCTACGGGACAAATTGAGGTCGCTGATTGGTCATTTGCTGACACGCCTACTGAATTAATTGACGGGGGGGGGACGAGAGCTGGCAGCTGCAGCGGTGTCCTGTGTTTACCATATTTTCTGGTGTATAGGTCACACCTTTTTATGGGTTTTTTTCAAGGCATGCGACCTATACTCAGGTGCGACCTATATATGGCTTGTTATCACTTTCGGTGAAACAAATTTTTAAATCCAGCTCATTTCACAATTACGTTCATTTATTAAGGAAAAGTTCAGCTCAGACATATATTTGCTATAATTTTTATCAAACAAATAATTGTTTTTAAGTGTTAATCTTCTTAAAAGCCTTGCTGTGCGCTCCTGTGGCAGACATTTGCAGCAGAGCTAAACGTAGGTGCGACCTATACACCAGTGCGACCTATCTAGGGATTTTTCCAATCTATTGGTGATAATTGGACAATGCGACCTATACACAGGTGCGACCTATACACCAGAAAATATATGTTAATAAAAAGTTCTAAAAAAAAAACAAAAAACAGGGAGCGCTGGTCCTGCAGCCCACACATCAGACCAACACACCAAATCTCCAGACCCTCCCTCAGCCACGCTGGACCTGAGTTTAATTCACTCGTGACAAATTTGTTCATTTCTTATCATTTTAGTCATGGAAACAACGGAGGAGGAAGAGATCACTGCCTTTTGGCAAAAAAAACAAAAGAAAAGGCCAGATCAAGGATGAAGAAGGGGAATTTAATACATTTGTGTCGCATACAAAACAGTCCGGCGCCAGGCAGTTTATTGTGCGACAACGCGTTTACGTACGTAAAATTTGAGCTTTGCGCGTACATGCCCTGCGGGGATGCGCTTGTACCTCTGCGTAGTACGTGCGTACAGCTGCGTATGGACGTACGTAGAGCTATGGGTGAGCCTTAATTCAGGAGCCAGGCCGAAGGAGAAATCACACACAAAACAGGCTCTAGAGAAATGTGGATATCCTAACTGGGCCTTCCTGAAAGCAGAGAAGAAACCCAAACAGGACTCTAGCCAGCCATCAGGTGAAAAGAAGGAACCCAGACCCAGACCAGTGGTCATTCCGTATGTTGCGGGAGTTTCAGAGACATTGAGACGTTTATTTTCTAAACACAACGTCCCAGTGGCTTTTAAACCCCAAAATACATTACGGCAAAGACTGGTTCATCCCAAAGATCCAGTCCCCCGGCACAAACAGAGTAATATTGTGTATGCTGTTCAGTGTCAGGAGGGCTGTGATCAGTCTTATATCGGGGAAACTAAACAGCCACTGGCCAAAAGGATGGCCCAGCACAGAAGATCAACATCATCAGGTCAGGACTCTGTGGTCTACACTCATCTCCAGGCCAGCGGTCACTCTTTCAGGGATGAAGATGTTCACATCCTTGATAGAGAGGAACGATGGTTTGAGAGAGGAGTAAAGGAGGCCATCTTTGTGAAAAGAAACCGTCCATCATTAAACAGGGGTGGAGGCCTCCGGGTTCAACTGTCCCCCTCTTACAATGCTGTTATTGCTAGTATCACTCAGCCCTCTGTGAATAGCAAACAACCATCAGGGTGCTAACGATCCATCGTCCTCCTTGATCATGTGAGCAGCTGGTTTCAGCTGTCAGCAGCAACTGGTTGATCCACT
>JBBPBX010052187.1:15000-24303 GCA_038048925.1 Garcialebias charrua
CGGTCAATACTTTGCATTGGTTTGCATTGGGTACATGGACATGCATTGTCCGTGCCCCTCTAGTACCTATCCGTGCCCATGTCCCTTATAGGGGGCACGAAATGGTACTAAGGGGGCACGATCAATACTTTGCATTATTTTTCCATCCAACCAACCCCTGTCAACTCCTCATGCCCAAGGAAGGTACACCATGCCTGGGTAACACTCCCGTCATGTCCCCCTGTCCTCCAGATGTCCTGGTTCTTAACTTCCAACCCCCTTGCCATCACTCCATGCCCAAGGAAGGTGCACTATGCCTAGGTAGCACTCCCGCCTTGTCCCCCTGTCTTCTAGACATCCAAGATCTTAACTTCCATCCTACCTACCACCACTCTGTACCCAAGGAAGGTATACTATGCCTGGGTAACACTCCCGTCATGTCCCCCTGTCCTCCAGATGTCCTGGTTCTTATCTTCCAACCCCCTTGCCACCACTCCATGCCCAAGGAAGGTGCACTATGCCTAGGTAGCACTCCTGCCTGGTCCCCTTGTCTTCTAGACATCCAGGATCTTAACTTCCAACCTACCTGCCACCACTCTGTACCCAAGGAAGGTATACTATGCCTGGGTAACACTCCCGTCATGTCCCCCTGTCCTCCAGATGTCCTGGTTCTTGTATTCTAACCCATTGACCACCACTCTAGGACCAAGGAAGGTGTACCATACTTGGGTAACACCCTCTGGGAACAAGGACCCCCATGCTGGGGGTCTCCAGAGGTACAGAACGGCACTAGAGTGGCACAGTCAACACTTTGCATTGGGTACATGGACATGCATTGTCCGTGCCCCTCTAGTACCTATCCGTGCCCATGTCCCTTATAGGGGCACGAAACGGTACTAAGGGGGCACGGTCAATACTTTGCATTGGTTTGCATTGGGTACATGGACATGCATTGTCCGTGCCCCTCTAGTACCTATCCGTGCCCATGTCCCTTATAGGGGGCACGAAATGGTACTAAGGGGGCACGGTCAATACTTTGCATTGGTTTGCATTGGGTACATGGACATGCATTGTCCGTGCCCCTCTAGTACCTATCCGTGCCCATGTCCCTTATAGGGGGCACGAAACGGTACTAAGGGGGCACGGTCAATACTTTGCATTGGTTTGCATTGGGTACATGGACATGCATTGTCCGTGCCCCTCTAGTACCTATCCGTGCCCATGTCCCTTATAGGGGGCACGAAACGGTACTAAGGGGGCACGGTCAATACTTTGCATTGGTTTGCAATGGGGTACATGGACATGCATTGTCCGTGCCCCTCTAGTACCTATCCGTGCCCATGTCCCTTATAGGGGGCACGAAACGGTACTAAGGGGGCACGGTCAATACTTTGCATTGGTTTGCATTGGGTACATGGACATGCATTGTCCGTGCCCCTCTAGTACCTATCCGTGCCCATGTCCCTTATAGGGGGCACGAAACGGTACTAAGGGGGCACGGTCAATACTTTGCATTGGTTTGCATTGGGTACATGGACATGCATTGTCCGTGCCCCTCTAGTACCTATCCGTGCCCATGTCCCTTATAGGGGGCACGAAACGGTACTAAGGGGGCACGGTCAATACTTTGCATTGGTTTGCATTGGGTACATGGACATGCATTGTCCGTGCCCCTCTAGTACCTATCCGTGCCCATGTCCCTTATAGGGGGCACGAAACGGTACTAAGGGGGCACGGTCAATACTTTGCATTGGTTTGCATTGGGTACATGGACATGCATTGTCCGTGCCCCTCTAGTACCTATCCGTGCCCATGTCCCTTATAGGGGGCACGAAATGGTACTAAGGGGGCACGATCAATACTTTGCATTATTTTTCCATCCAACCAACCCCTGTCAACTCCTCATGCCCAAGGAAGGTACACCATGCCTGGGTAACACTCCCGTCATGTCCCCCTGTCCTCCAGATGTCCTGGTTCTTAACTTCCAACCCCCTTGCCATCACTCCATGCCCAAGGAAGGTGCACTATGCCTAGGTAGCACTCCCGCCTTGTCCCCCTGTCTTCTAGACATCCAAGATCTTAACTTCCATCCTACCTACCACCACTCTGTACCCAAGGAAGGTATACTATGCCTGGGTAACACTCCCGTCATGTCCCCCTGTCCTCCAGATGTCCTGGTTCTTATCTTCCAACCCCCTTGCCACCACTCCATGCCCAAGGAAGGTGCACTATGCCTAGGTAGCACTCCTGCCTGGTCCCCTTGTCTTCTAGACATCCAGGATCTTAACTTCCAACCTACCTGCCACCACTCTGTACCCAAGGAAGGTATACTATGCCTGGGTAACACTCCCGTCATGTCCCCCTGTCCTCCAGATGTCCTGGTTCTTGTATTCTAACCCATTGACCACCACTCTAGGACCAAGGAAGGTGTACCATACTTGGGTAACACCCTCTGGGAACAAGGACCCCCATGCTGGGGGTCTCCAGAGGTACAGAACGGCACTAGAGTGGCACAGTCAACACTTTGCATTGGGTACATGGACATGCATTGTCCGTGCCCCTCTAGTACCTATCCGTGCCCATGTCCCTTATAGGGGCACGAAACGGTACTAAGGGGGCACGGTCAATACTTTGCATTGGTTTGCATTGGGTACATGGACATGCATTGTCCGTGCCCCTCTAGTACCTATCCGTGCCCATGTCCCTTATAGGGGGCACGAAATGGTACTAAGGGGGCACGATCAATACTTTGCATTATTTTTCCATCCAACCAACCCCTGTCAACTCCTCATGCCCAAGGAAGGTACACCATGCCTGGGTAACACTCCCGTCATGTCCCCCTGTCCTCCAGATGTCCTGGTTCTTAACTTCCAACCCCCTTGCCATCACTCCATGCCCAAGGAAGGTGCACTATGCCTAGGTAGCACTCCCGCCTTGTCCCCCTGTCTTCTAGACATCCAGGATCTTAACTTCCAACCTACCTGCCACCACTCTGTACCCAAGGAAGGTATACTATGCCTGGGTAACACTCCCGTCATGTCCCCCTGTCCTCCAGATGTCCTGGTTCTTGTATTCTAACCCATTGACCACCACTCTAGGACCAAGGAAGGTGTACCATACTTGGGTAACACCCTCTGGGAACAAGGACCCCCATGCTGGGGGTCTCCAGAGGTACAGAACGGCACTAGAGTGGCACAGTCAACACTTTGCATTGGGTACATGGACATGCATTGTCCGTGCCCCTCTAGTACCTATCCGTGCCCATGTCCCTTATAGGGGGCACGAAACGGTACTAAGGGGGCACGGTCAATACTTTGCATTGGTTTGCATTGGGTACATGGACATGCATTGTCCGTGCCCCTCTAGTACCTATCCGTGCCCATGTCCCTTATAGGGGGCACGAAACGGTACTAAGGGGGCACGGTCAATACTTTGCATTGGTTTGCATTGGGTACATGGACATGCATTGTCCGTGCCCCTCTAGTACCTATCCGTGCCCATGTCCCTTATAGGGGGCACGAAATGGTACTAAGGGGGCACGATCAATACTTTGCATTATTTTTCCATCCAACCAACCCCTGTCAACTCCTCATGCCCAAGGAAGGTACACCATGCCTGGGTAACACTCCCGTCATGTCCCCCTGTCCTCCAGATGTCCTGGTTCTTAACTTCCAACCCCCTTGCCATCACTCCATGCCCAAGGAAGGTGCACTATGCCTAGGTAGCACTCCCGCCTTGTCCCCCTGTCTTCTAGACATCCAAGATCTTAACTTCCATCCTACCTACCACCACTCTGTACCCAAGGAAGGTATACTATGCCTGGGTAACACTCCCGTCATGTCCCCCTGTCCTCCAGATGTCCTGGTTCTTATCTTCCAACCCCCTTGCCACCACTCCATGCCCAAGGAAGGTGCACTATGCCTAGGTAGCACTCCTGCCTGGTCCCCTTGTCTTCTAGACATCCAGGATCTTAACTTCCAACCTACCTGCCACCACTCTGTACCCAAGGAAGGTATACTATGCCTGGGTAACACTCCCGTCATGTCCCCCTGTCCTCCAGATGTCCTGGTTCTTGTATTCTAACCCATTGACCACCACTCTAGGACCAAGGAAGGTGTACCATACTTGGGTAACACCCTCTGGGAACAAGGACCCCCATGCTGGGGGTCTCCAGAGGTACAGAACGGCACTAGAGTGGCACAGTCAACACTTTGCATTGGGTACATGGACATGCATTGTCCGTGCCCCTCTAGTACCTATCCGTGCCCATGTCCCTTATAGGGGGCACGAAACGGTACTAAGGGGGCACGGTCAATACTTTGCATTGGTTTGCATTGGGTACATGGACATGCATTGTCCGTGCCCCTCTAGTACCTATCCGTGCCCATGTCCCTTATAGGGGGCACGAAACGGTACTAAGGGGGCACGGTCAATACTTTGCATTGGTTTGCATTGGGTACATGGACATGCATTGTCCGTGCCCCTCTAGTACCTATCCGTGCCCATGTCCCTTATAGGGGGCACGAAATGGTACTAAGGGGGCACGATCAATACTTTGCATTATTTTTCCATCCAACCAACCCTTGTCAACTCCTCATGCCCAAGGAAGGTATGCCATGCCTTGGTAACACTCCCGTCATGTCCCCCTGTCCTCCAGATGTCCTGGTTCTTATCTTCCAACCCATTTACTACCACTCTATGCCTAGGGAAGGTAAACCCTACCTGGGTAACACCCTCTGGGACCAAGGACCCCCATACTGGGGGTCTCCAGGAATACAGAACGGTACTAGAGGGGCATGACCAATACATCCATGTCAGAGACCCTCTCCCCTTGGCATGACAATACATCCATGTCAGAGACCCCCTACCCTTGGCATAACCAATACATCCATGTCTGAGATCCTCTCCCCTTGGCACGAAACGGTACCAAGGGGGCACGGTCAATACTTTGCATGGGTTTTCATGCAAAGTAATGCCCGTGCCCCCTTAGTACCGATCTTTGCCCCTCTTAGGGGCCACAAATTGCTATGCCACAGGGACCCCGAAACACAAATTTACCATCAAACTAGATGAGCACACATAGTTTTACACCCCGAACCCAACCGTCTTGGTCCCGTTGCTCAACGAGGCCCCTGAAAAAAGTTGGCCCCGTAGGGGCCCCAGGCCCCTGCCTCTGATATATGTTAAAAAGGGTCTTGAGACGTGAAGATCCATGTATGTTTGGTGTAAATCGGACCGACGGTTCAAAAAATGTCAACCCTAGATTTTTAGGGTTTTTCCAGCCTTTGGGGGGCCGCTACGGGGGACCCAGGGGCCCGAGGCGCACGGGACCAAGTCCTCCGCGTTCGGCTTGAGCCCGAGAACAAAATACTCAAATATCAGCTTTCTAACGCCTTTCTAAAAAAAATGAATTGGGATAGTCTTCAGAACCTTTCAAAACACTCTGTCGGAATCCGAACCTTACCCCATTTGTGACCTCAGGCTGGAAACATGAAAAAGCAGTTATGAAAAAAATGACAAGATGGATGTCTTCCACCCTCCCCCCAATGTTGACACCTCGAATCTGGGGTCCCTAACTGCTTTCGGCCCCGAGTTAGGAACTTAAACACTTTTGGCCCCAAAAAACTGCCTTTTCTGAACATATTTTGTAAATTTGGACCCCTTCCCGTGCACGTACGTGCACAAAACTTTCACACTCTTTTAGGGCTTACTCCATGTACATGTGATTCAAATCTGGAGTCTCTATGACTTGGGGTCCTGAGTTATGAATTTACTTCTGAAACCCTATTTTTCACAAAAAATACACCAGAACGGCTTTTGCGGGGCCGTTTGGGGGTCTTACCGTGCACGTAGGAAGGCCAAATTTTCAGGGTAGGTGCGGCCTATCCTGATCTACATCTCCAGCAAATTTGGTGCAGTTTCATGCTTCCTACAGGGAGATACAGGCTGCAGAAGGTGTAAAAAAAAGGGCGGGAAATGTCCACAGGCCTCCACTTGTTCAAAAGTTAATTAAGGTACCTTAACTTTGACCTAGCACCACTAAATTCACAGGATCTCTTAAGCACAAGCCTTACTACCAGATTCTATAGTTATGTGGCTCTGGTCAATTCCTGTGGCCCGTGGCAGCCCCATGAACACAGACCTAAACGCAATGCAAGTCAATGGGCAATGTAAGTCAATGGGCCTACAGCTCCAAGTTTGCTGGTTAATTGTGGGGCCGAGGAAGGGGTCACCAAGACGAGCTTGGGCTCATTCTTTTCGTCTTGAAAAGACCTTTCCAACGGCATCAAGCTTGCCCAGATCGAAGGTTCGTATGCGAATCACGGGGTCCAAACGCACTGCGAAGTATAAGGCCCGGGTTCACTCATTGAAAGTACAGCTGGTGACCCGCTGGTACCGTTTGGTGACCCTTTTTCCTAGGGACCTCAGGGTGCAATTTCTGTGGTTCTGGGGGGTCCAGGAGTGAAAAGGTCAAGAAAGAGGGAGCTACTTTGCATGCTCTAAAGCTGTCCTTGGAGGCCAAACACAGTTTGCTAGAAATTAGACTTTCCACATCCAGTTCCGGACCCATACGGACTCCCGTGACCCCTTGGTGCCGTTCCATGTACAGAAGGCCAGAAGGCCGCAAACGAAGCCTCAGGGGGTCTTGCGGACCATAGGAGTGGCCTAGGAAGGCACGGGTGGGCTCGTTGCGATCGGAACGATGGGCCGAACGCGATGACGTCCGAGTCACCCTCGTGAACCGTTCCCCTGCCCGGTCAGTGCCTGGAGAGTACCCCGTGACCAAAGCCTGACAGAGGCCTCAGGGGTCTTGCGGACCATAGGAGTGGCCTAGGAAGGCACGGGTGGGCTCGTTGCGATCGGAACGATGGGCCGAACGCGATGACGTCCGAGTTGCCCTCGTGAACCGTTCCCCCGCCCGGTGAGTGCCTGGAGAGTACCCCTTGACTTTCAGCAGGCCAAAAATTTTACATCGACCGAGGCCTTTGAGCTTGACATATGTCGTCCGGGGGATCCCCCCGAGCGCAACGATACCTCCGCTGCATCCGTACGACCTTCCTACGCGAAATGGCGGCAAGGTCACGGCAAAGGTCACGAGAGGGTCTTTTGTGCCCGTTTGGTGCCCTTTTGACCTAGAGATCCCAAATTTGGGTGAGATGGTCACCACGCAGAGCCGAACAAGTCTGTAAAATTTGGTGAGGGTCCGAGAGGTCAAAATTTTTCCCATCAATCCAGACCTTTGAGCTTGACATATGTCGTCTGGGGGGTCACCCCGAGCGCAACGATACCTCCGCTGCGTCCGTACGACCTTCCTACGCGAAATGGCGGCAAGGTCACGGCAAAGGTCACGAGAGGGTCTTTTGTGCCCGTTTGGTGCCCTTTTGACCTAGAGATCCCAAATTTGGGTGAGATGGTCACCACGCAGAGCCGAACAAGTGTGTAAAATTTGGTGAGGGTCCGAGAGGTCAAAATTTTTCACATCGACCAAGGCCTTTGAGCTTAACATATGTCGTCCGGGGGGTCACCCCGAGCGCAACGATACCTCCGCTGCGTCTGTACGACCTTCCTACGCGAAATGGCGGCAAAGGTCACTGAAAAGGTCACAAGAGGGTCTCTGTGCCCGTTTGGCGCCCTTTTGACCTAGAGATCCCAAATTTGGGTGAGAAGGTCACCACGCAGAGCCGAACAAGTGTGTAAAATTTGGTGAGGATCCGAGAGGTCAAAAATTTCCCATCGACCCAGACCTTTGAGCTTGACATGTCGGGTCCTACGTAGCTTCACGTGCACGTGGCACTGATTGGTACCAAAGGGGCACGGACAATGCATGTCCATGTACCCTATTACAAAGTATTGACAATGCCCCCTTAGTACCGTTTCGTGCCCCCTATAAGGGAAGTACATAGGCACAGATAGGTACTAGAGGGGCACAGACAATGCATGTCCATGTACCCTATTACAAAGTATTGACAATGCCCCCTTAGTACCGTTTCGTGCCCCCTATAAGGGAAGTACATAGGCACAGATAGGTACTAGAGGGGCACAGACAATGCATGTCCATGTACCCTATTACAATGTATTGACCGTGCTCCTACGGTACCATTCCAAGTACCATAGGGGCACGGTCAATACATTCATGTACACGCTCCTTTAGTACCACCTCGTGCCCCTGCACCCAAAAGTCAAAATCAACTACTTTCCTCTTGTAACTAGGCCAAAGTTCAAGTCAATTAAGGCCTGTTTTTGATCGTATCTCTGCTCATGGGACGAGTACAGACTTGAGACCAACGTTGTCAGAAAGATGGGATAAGGCCCGACACTTGAGTGTATGTTTTATGCATGTACACGCATGTTTAGTTTGCAAAAAATGCAAAATATGCTTAGAAATAGCAGTTTTTGGGAAGAGAGTGGTGCCATGCCCCCTTAGTACTTGTTTATGCCCCTCTTAGGGGCCTAAATACCACTTTTAAGCTATTAGCTCTAGCTACGAAGTAGCTACAAAGCTGAAACTTTCAAGACACATTCATATAAATGGTCTGACAGGACCCAAAAAGTTTAGGCCATCCAGCTTCAGCCTAACCCCCTAAAATGGCCAACAAGCATGGGGTAACCTGCTAAAATGCATTGCCCGTGCTCTCTTAGTACCGGTCTATGCCCCTCTCAGGGGCCACAAATTGCTATGCCCCAGGGACCCCCGAAACACAAATATTACCATCAAAATAGATGAGCGCACATAGTTTTACACCCCGAACCCAGCCGTCCTGGTCCCGTAGCTCAACGAGGCCCCTGAAAAAAGTTGGCCCCGTAGGGGCCCCAGGCCCCTGGCTCTGACATATGTTAAAGAGGGCCCTAAGACGTGAAGATACATGTATGTTTGGTGGAAATCGGACCGACGGTTCCAAAAATGCCAACCCTAGATTTTTAGGGTTTCTCCAGCCTTTGGGGGGCCGCTACGGGGGACCCAGGGGCCCGAGGCGCACGGGACCAAGTCCCCCGCGTTCGGCTTGAGCCCGAGAACAACATACTCAAAAATCAGCTTTCTAACACCTTTCTAAAAAAAATGAATTGGGATAGTCCTCAGAAACTTTCAAAACACTCTGTCGGAATCCGAACCTTACCCCATTCGTGACCTCAGGTTGGAAACGTGAAAAAGCAGTTATGAAAAAACTGACAAGATGGATGTGTTCCACCCTCCGCCCAATGTTGACACCTCAAATCTGGGGACCCTAACCGCTTTCGGCCCCGAGTTAGGAACTTAAACACTTTTGGCCCCAAAAAACTGCCTTTTCTGAACATATTTTGTAAATTTGGACCCCTTCCCGTGCA
>JBBPBX010052188.1:7994-24303 GCA_038048925.1 Garcialebias charrua
AAAAATCACAGATGAGAATAGCGCCCCGCCATGGCAAGTTATCTAGGGGAAACACTGCAGTATAAATAAAACTAATGGAAGAAATGTATAACTAAAAGCCAAACTTAATAAGAGTGTTGTTTTTTTACATAAACCATAAGCATAGCACCAAAGTTCATGCTCAATAATCCAGGTAAAAATCCAACAATATTCAGTCAGGTCATAAACATAGCAAATAATGTTGACATGGGTAAAGATAATGGATGGATGGATGATTTTTTATTTTATTTTTTAAGAGAAACGGAGACTATTTTAGATGATTATGTGATTCAAATTGAAATCCTGATGTGTGATAATCTGCAGAATGTGCTGAGTGCAGACTACAAACTCACAGAGGAGGAGAAGAAGCTAATGTTACAGTGCAGTTGGGAGAGTTTCTTGTATAGAGGTACGTTCATGCATGGATATCTGTGTATCACTAGTGTCAAAAGTAGTCACACAAGCATTTAACAAAATTATATGTGCACATTAAGATCTACAAGTTCTACAAATTGGTACTACAATTTTCACAAATGTATAAACAGGTTTTCAAATGTTCACATTTCAGTTTGCACAAGTAGGAATATTCTGCACGCACAAATTGTCAAGGACATGTGCACAAATCACCTGCTGCGGACGGATCAGCTTGCCTGTGAATGAGACTTTTGAGACCTTACTGCTCTAGGATAGCTCAGGAAAGACTTTTGAGACCTTCTTACTGCTCTAGGATAGCTCAGGAAACCCAAGTCCAACCTAACTTTAGGATTTATTGATCATAAATGAAGTGTTCAGCCTAGTTTTAGAGTAGACAAAGTTTCAGCCTCGCAAACAGAAACTGGAAGATTTTCCACAAGAGTGGAGCCTGAGAACGGAAAGCTCTGCCTCACATTCTACTTTTAGAAACTCCAGGAACCACAAGTAAACCTGAGGTCTGAGAGAGAAGGGCTCCGTTTGGAAAATATGGAACAATAAGATATTTAATAATAATAATAATAATACTTTTATTTATAGAGCCCTTTAAAACAACCACAGCTGCAACAAAGTGCTGTACATAAAATCAAGAACATTTAAACACATAAAAATAAAACAGTTGTTAAAACATTAAGATCAATAAAAACAATAAAAACAGTGCAGAACAAATTCAGTCTGTGCTAAAAGCCAGTGAGTAAAAATGTGTTTTTAAAAGAGTTTTAAAACTGGACAGTGAAGGAGCTTGTCTGACGGGAAGAGGGAGATCGTTCCACAGTTTTGGAGCAGCAACAGAAAAAGCTCTGTCTCCTCTGAGCCTCCGTTTGGACCTCGGCACCTCCAGAAGCAGCTGATCAGCTGATCTGAGGCACCGAGCAGGAGAGTATGGGTGAAGCAGCTCAGAGAGGTAGGATGGAGCAAGACCATTTAAACTTTTAAAAACAAATAAAAGAATCTTAAAATGAACTCTAAAATGAACAGGCAGCCAGTGGAGTGAAGCCAGAGTGGGGGTGATGTGCTCCCTCTTATGAACTCCAGTTAGAAGGCGAGCAGCAGCGTTCTGGACCAACTGGAGACGTCTGAGGGAGGACTGGCTGACTCCAAGGTAAAGAGCGTTACAGTAATCCAGCCGAGAGGTGATGAAGGCATGGATTACTGTTTCCAGCTGCTGCTGTGTAAGGATGGACTTTACCTTAGCCAGCTGTCTGAGGTGATAAAAACTGGTCTTGACCACCGCTCCAATCTGGGAATCTAATTTAAAATCACTGTCCATTTTAAAACCCAAGTTAGAAACTGTTTTCTTTACATGTGGTGCCAGAGGGCCAAGATCAACAGGGCAAGGTTCACAAGAGCCACTAGGACCAAACACCATCACTTCTGTTTTCTTTTCATTAAAATTTAAAAAGTTTAAAGACATCCAAGCTTTGATGTCTTCAAGACACAACAGAAGTGGCCTGATTGAGGAGGCATCTTTCTTTTTTAGTGGCATATAGATCTGACTATCATCGGCGTAACAATGAAAAAAGATCCCATGCTTTCTGAGGATTGATCCCAATGGAAGTAGGTAAAGGGAGAAAAGCAGGGGACCTAAAATGGAGCCCTGTGGAACCCCAAAACACAGAGGAGCAGTGGAGGATTCAGAACCAGCTATGTTCACAGACATGGTTCTGTCTGCCAGATAGGACCTAAACCAGCTCAGTGCAGTACCACAGATACCCACTTGGTGCTGTAAACGTGATATTAAAACGTTATGGTCCACGGTATCAAAGGCAGCGGTTAGGTCGAGCAGGACAAGAACCACATGTTCACCAGAATCATTGGCCATAAGAATGTCATTAAAAACTCTGACTAGAGCTGATTCTGTGCTGTGGCGAGTTTTGAAGCCAGACTGAAAAACCTCCATTATGTTGTGCTCGTCCAGAAAACATTTCACCTGTGAATACACAATTTTTTCTAAAATTTTTGAAATAAAAGGCAGCTTGGAGATGGGCCTAAAATTAGCCAAGACAGATTGGTCTAGGCTGGGCTTTTTAAGCAGGGGCTGCACCACCGCATGTTTAAAACTTATTGGCACAACACCTGAGGACAGACTGCTATTGATAACAGCAAGGATCACCTGCCTGATGCTGGAAAACACCTCTTTTAACAGACGAGGGGGGACAAGGTCACGAGGGGAACCTGATGGCTTAATATGGCCAACCACATCCTCTAAAAGGGTCAGAGTCACTGGTTCAAATCTATCGAACACAGCCAGGCAGGGGACCAAGCAGGAGGGGTCAAAAGCAGGGGCTGAAATAAGGGCCCTTGTGGTAACAACCTTATTTATAAAAAACTGCAGGAAGTCATTACAGAGTTCAGTTGAGGCTTCATGGCAGACAGGTTGTGGGGCCTTCAGGACAGAGTCAATAGTTTCAAAAAGGACACGCAGGTTGTTGTGATTGGACGCGATAATGTCTGACAAGTATTGTTTTTTGGCCTCTTTAACAATGATCTGGTACTGACGTTGACAGTCCTTTAAAATGTGAAATGAAACCTCCAGTTTATCCTTTTTCCATCTCCGTTCAGCTCTGCGGCACTCCTGTCTGGCTGCAAGAGTTTTTTCATTGAACCAGGGTTCAGATCTGGCTTTAGGTCGCACCAGTTTAAATGGTGCCACAGAGTCCAGAATGGTTTGACAGGAGGAGTCAAACCAGGAGCTCAGCTGTTCGGTGTCAGCAGCAGAGTCAGAGGGAGCACAGAGTTGTTCAAAGGCAGCAGAGAACTGACCAGCGGTGGAAGGTTTAAAAACTCTACGTCGCTGGGCAGGAACGTAGTTTTTAACTGGAGCACAGGACAAACCAACATCAAATAAAACAGGCCTATGGTCAGAAATAACATTATCATAAAGTTCCAGGTCGGTCACAGACAAGCCGTGAGAGAGAACCAGGTCCAACGTGTGTCCATGTTCATGCGTGGGACCAGCCACCCACTGAACCAGGTTAAAAGAGTCAGTGAGGCTCAGAAAGTCCTTCACCAGTGGTTTCTCTGGACAGCATACATGTATGTTAAAATCCCCAACAATAAGGACTGCATCGTGGTTTATCATTATTCCAGTCAGGAAATCAGAAAAGTCATTCAAAAAATCCTTATTATATTTGGGGGCTCTGTAGATGACAGCGCACAGCACGGGGTGTGAGCGACCCACCTCAAATAAAGTCACCTCAAAGCTGGAGAAAGAAGGTGGTGCAGTGCACTGCTTGCATTTAAAACTGTTTTTATAAACCACTGCTGTTCCTCCTCCACGGCCTGACATCCGAGGGGAGCTCAGATAAGAGCAGCCGTCTGGTAAAAGTTCAACAAAAACACTGGAGTCATCAGCCTCGACCCAGGTCTCTGTGATGCAGAATAAATCCAAATGATGGGAAGTGAAAAAGTCCCGCAGGATGAAGGTTTTGTTTGTTACAGACCTGGCGTTCACCAGGCCAATCCTGGCAGTAACTGCAGCCTGTAAACTGACGGGCGCTAGGACCCAGGGCAGCGTCTTCAGGCTCTGCAGGTTCACTCCGTGCCGGTGGAGACGAGAGAAGCAGGAGCGGTGGGGGCGAAAGCCCGCACCCAGGCCGGTGACAGGCAGCAGGCAGCTGTCAACAGGATCCAGGAAACGCCAAGGCACAGAGAAAGACGGAAATACTCCATTTCTTGATTGAGAAATGGATGTAGAACGGGCCAGGCAGATCTTTAGTTTCACCAGCTGTCCTCCACGTTTACCGCGGTAACGACAGCGTTTCCGCCGGTGGGGCAGCGCAGGTGCCCTGAGGAGATCAGCTGGGACTCCTGACAGGAGCGGGGATAAAGTTTTCTGTCCACCATAATCAAAGGCACTGAGGTTGCCAACAACATTTTGAAAATCCAGGAGGAACTGGCGATTGTACACAAGCACAGACTTAGTGCTGAGCACAAAACAAAGAAATAAAACAATCCAAACCCAGAGCGACAGACGGACAGCCTCAAGCACTGGCGCCATCTTGCTTCTTTATAATTTAGCATGAGATGGATTGATGAGAGCTTTGTATATTATCATTGAGGGGGAGTGGTGGAGCAGAGGTTAGAGACGGTGGGCCTGTGATCGGAATATCGCCGGTTCAAGTCCCAGTACCAACAACATCAAAATGTGGGTGGAAAAGATGGAAAAACCCATACCTGCCTCCACCCTCATTCGCCCCACTCTGAGCCCCTGAGCAAGGCCCTTAATGCCTATCTCTAAAAAAAATAAAATAAACAGGTCTTTCTTGAAAAGTGTGCGGTGCTTTGCCTCACGGAAACATGGATTACAAGTGACACGCCGGATACAGTCTTCCAGCTGGATGACAGACTCTTTTTTTAGAGCAGATCACTGCAGCGAACTAACGGGGAAATCACGAGGAGGCGGGGTGTGCATTTACATGAGTAAAAGTTGGTGCACAAACTGTACTATGGTAAAAACCTCATGCTCCAAGGCTTTGGAGCAGATAACAGTGAGGTGCCCACCCCATTATTTACCCCGCGAGTTCTCAGTGACTTTCATCACAGTTGTTTACATTTCTCCCGACGCGAATGCTAATGAATCTCTGCAAGAGCTGCATGATCTGATCAGCTCGCTGCAGAGTGAACACCTTGAGGCTCCCATTGTGGCTGGAGACTTTAATCACGTGAATTTAAAGGACTGTCTTCCAAACTTCAATCAGCATGTAACCATAGCAACACATGGAAACAACACGTTGGACCATGTTTACACAAACGTAAAAGATGCATACAAGGCCAAACCCCGTCCCCACCTAGGACTATCTGATCACATTTCAATATTAATGGATCCTGCTTATCTGCCGCCGCAAAAGAAAGTTAAAGTTGGATCCAGGACAGTGGCCCCATACTTAGAGATTGTTTTGAAAGAACAGACTGGCAGGTTTTCAGAGAAGCTGCTGAAAATGGAGGATCACTTGATCTTGACCAATACACATCCTCAGTACTGGAGTATTGCAATGTTTTGTACCTCGGTGCAAATATGCCAATAAAGATATATTCTAGGGTTATTTTTAGTTAATGCTTTTCTTAGTTCATATCTTAGATGTTATTACTGTTTTTCTTTTACAATATATTGTTGGATGTTTTTCTTTTACAATTTATTGTTGGATGTAACTGGGACCCTGTGTACATAATCTCGTTCTAGCACATACCACATGTGGTGCGAATGACAATAAAGAATCTCTGACTCTGCCTCTGAAAATGAGTTCTCGTTCAATGAGACTACCTGTATAAATAAAGGGTAAATGAAAAAAAAGTATTCAACCACTAATCTTCATTAGTGATTGTATTAGATAATGATAACTAATGGTGAAGGGGTGGGATTAAATAAGTTTGTACTTTTCTCCATGTGAGCTGAACAAAATGTGGAGCGATACTTGTGCACTTTTTTATTTTATGTAGATTTTTCTTTTTATCTTTTTTGCTTCTCTCTTTTTTGCTTAAACTAATTATCAGAATATAGTTAACCTGTTTGAAATAAACCAACCAAACAAAACAAAACAATGACTATACAGTTTTACCTTTCCTCCTTCTAAGTAAGAGATGAGGTTGTTTTAATTTGATCTTTGATAATAGTTATTCTCTTCCTTCACAGCTCTTCCCCTCTCTGTCGTCAGCATGGTTATTACTCGGAACCTAATTGCAAGAGGTATTCTGCAGAAATGACAGTCGGTTTGTAGTTGGACATGCAATGATCTTTAAATTGACACAAATCTTTTTCATATTTGTAGGGATTCTGTCGACATCACCAAGGTTTGGATCTCTGCCTAAAGTGGGCTGTAAGTTCATGGACATAAACACCACGAACTATCAAGCTTTCTGCAGGAAGTAGCTTTTACACAATGTCAATCGAATCTTAGCATTAAAATTTTTGAGCAGAAACTTTTAAAAGCATAAGTTTAAATCGACTGTTCTAGGCTTTATTTAAGATGATGCTGTAGCACATGTTAGCATACAGTATATATGTTTAAACTCATATTTTAAATAACCTGCTACTTAAAGGAGTGAAACGTTTTGGCTAAAATTTCTGAACTGCTTTTATCCTAATCTTTTTAATTTAATTTACACAAATCAACACCGTTCTTAAATAATATTTATTTACTATTTGTATTTAAAATAACATTAGATTGTTTCATCTCACAGTTGCTGGCTTCTGTGGCTACATGGCTGGAAAGTTGTCATACATGAAAACGTGCCAGGAAAAGTTAAAAACCCTACCGAACTCCCCGCTGGGCGAGTTTTTGAGACAGCAGTCGGGAAGGTGAGTGGGACACACCCACCAATCATGCTCAGCAAAGGGTCATTCATTCAACCTTTATTTAGGCAGATTAATCCCATTGAGCCTCAAGGACTCGTTTACTAGAGAGACCTGGTTTCAACAAAGAATGATGACAACAGCAACAACAATAGACAATCATAAGAGAGGCAAATAGATTTATTTATTTATTTAAACAAGTTAAAAAAAGATGTCAAAGTAGCAAAACAGATAGACCATAAGGCAAATGTAGAAAACTAAAAACAGGAACATTTCTGCATTGGTTCTTGCCAGGATTCCAACAGATTCTTAAAGCCATTTAGAGAGGTCAATGTTGAGAGCTTCAGATCTTTTTGTAAGATATTCCAGGAAACGGGAGCCGAGTAGGAATAAACTTTACGTGTGACAGGATAGATTAGTTAATGGCTAGTCCAAACATAGTCTAGGCAAAAGTGGATTGCTGCCATCTTAAAGCAGCTTCCATCTTTGAGATTTTTATTAATGAAAAGTGCGGTATAAATTGAATTCATTATTATTATTATCTCCAATTATTCTATTACCAAAATTGTTACTTCATACACCTTTACACAGTCATCCGCTTTAAAATGCAGAATTATTTAAACAAACTACAGTACAGTGTTTCCCCTGCCAGCAGGGCGCCTTTCCCTGTCAACAGAACTGAGCGCACTGCCTACCGAATTCCGCCCTGTCGACAACTGCCGGCACTGACGTAGCGCTAAGCTAGCAATACAGACGCGCTAGCTAAAAAGTTATGACTATGGAATGGAGGGCATTCCTCCCTCGCAGCGAGCAACACAGACATGTCTGTCCTACACTCCCGTCAACAAAAATCATGAAAGATATGAGCACCCTGCCAAGGCAAGTAAACCAGAGGAAACACAAAATACATTATGTGAAAATAAGAAATGCAGCAGTAGCTAGCTGTAGCACTTCCGGTGCAGCCTGGTGTCATATCTGGCAGGAATTCCATTATATGTTTTGCAAAAATAACTCTAAATATGAAAGTGTCGTGAAGGAAAAGTTTAATATTGTAGTGTTAGCGTTATGGAATACCGTATTTTCCACTGTACACGTCACACAGTCGTATAAGTCGCTGCAGTCCGAATATGTCTAATAAAGTGGAGAAAAAACTAATACAGTAATTTGCTTTGCTCTCCTCCCTGGGCTGCCACCTTACCGTGGTGGAGGGGTTTGAGTGTCCCAATGATCCTAGGAGCTATGCTGTCAGGGGCTTCATGCCCTTAGTAGGGTCACCCAAGGCAGACAGGTCCTAGGTGAGGGACCAGACAAAGTGCAACCCAAAGACCCCAATGATGAGTAAAACTAATGGAATCAATGTTCTCTCGCCTGAACGCGGGTCACCGGGGCCCCACTCTGGAGGTGGGGCACGTTGGCGAGCGCCTGGTGGCCGGGCTTTTACCCATGGAGTCCGGCCGGGCACAGCCTGAAGAGGAGACATGGGTCCCCCTTCCCATGGGTTCACCACCTGTGGGAGGGGCCAAAGGGGTCGGTGCAATGTGGGATGGGTGGTGGCCGAGGGCGGGGACCCTGGCAGTCTGATCCTTGGCTACAGAAGCTGGCTATTGGGACGTGGAATGTCACCTCTCTGGTGGGGAAAGAGCCTGAGCTAGTGTGTGAGGTTGAGAGGTTTCGGCTAGAATAGTCTGACTCACCTCAACGCATGGCTCTGGCTCTGGAACCAGTTTCCTTGAGAGGGGTTGGACAATCTTCCACATGCAGGAGCTGGCCCAAGTGGCTGGGGAGAGGGCAGCCTGGGCCTCCCTACTTAGGCTACTACCCCTGCGACCTGACCCCGGATAAGCGGAAGAGAAAGGATGGATGGATGGAATTTGCTTTGCTGTATAAGTTGCATCTGTTATGTGTCACTGTTGACATGTCGCGTTTGTTATGTGTCACCGCTGACAACCCGGAAATGTATTGTGCCAAAAATCGATTGGCTGCCAAATGGCGGCCACGGGAACGTGCACGGGAGGACTTTAACAAGAATTTAACAAGATTAACACTTAAAAACAATTATTTGTTTGCTCGAATTTATAGCAAAGGTGTGTCTCCGTTGAACTTTTACTTAATAAATGCACTCCAATGGTCGAGGCGATTCTGGTCCACCATCCGGCGTCTCAGGGGGGGAAAGCGGTACGCGACCAACACCATTTATGGTGGGGATGGCGTGCTGTTGACCTCAACTCGGGATGTTGTGAGTCGGTGGGCGGAGTACTTCGAAGACCTCCTCAATCCTACTGGCACGTCTTCCACTGAGGAAGCGGAGCCTGGGGACTTTGGGTCGGGCTCTCCAATCTCTGGAGCTGAGGTCACCGAGGTGGTTAAAAAGCTCCGCGGTGGCAGGGCTCCAGGGGTGGATGAGATTCGCCCTGAGTTCCTTAGGGCTCTGGATGTTGTGGGGTTGTGTTGGCTTACGCGACTCTGCAATATCGCGTGGACATCGGGGGCAGTTCCCTTGGATTGGCAGACTGGGGTGGTGGTTCCCCTATTCAAAAAGGGGGACCGTAGGGTGTGTTCCAACTATAGGGGGATCACACTCTTAAGCCTCCCTGGTAAGGTCTATTCAGGGGTTCTGGAGAGGAGGGTCCGTCGGATAGTCGAACCTCGGATTCAGGAGGAGCAGTGTGGTTTTCGTGCTGGTCGTGGAACACTGGACCAGCTCTACACCCTCAGCAGGGTCCTGGAGGGCGCGTGGGAGTTTGCCCAACCAGTTTACATGTGCTTTGTGGACTTGGAAAAGGCATTCGACCGCGTCCCTCGGGGGGTTCTGTGGGGGGTACTCCGGGAGTATGGGGTACCAGGCCCATTGATATGGGCTGTTAGGTCCCTGTACGACCGGTGTCAGAGCTTGGTCCGCATTGCCGGCAGTAAGTCAGGCTCGTTTCCAGTGAGAGTTGGACTCCGCCAAGGTTGCCCTTTGTCACCGATTCTGTTCATAACTTTTATGGACAGAATTTCTAGGCGCAGCCAAGGTGTTGAGAGGATCCGTTTTGGTGGCCTTAGAATCGCTTCTCTGTTTTTTGCAGATGATGTGGTCCTATTGGCTTCATCAGATCGTGATCTACAGCTTTCGCTGGAGCGGTTTGCAGCCGAGTGTGATGCGGCCGGGATGAGGATCAGTTCCTCCAAATCCGAGGCCATGGTCTTGAGCCGGAAAAGGGTAGCATGCCCTCTCCGGGTCGGGGATGAGGTCCTGCCCCAAGTGGAGGAGTTTAAGTATCTCGGGGTCTTGTTCACGAATGAGGGAAAACTGGAGCGTGAGATCGATAGGCGGATAGGTGCAGCATCCGCAGTGAAGCGGGCTCTGTACCGGTCTGTCGTGGTGAAGAGAGAGCTGAGTCGAAAGGCAAAGCTCTCAATTTACCGATCGATCTACGTTCCCACCCTCATCTATGGTCATGAGCTTTGGGTTGTGACCGAAAGAACGAGATCTCGGATACAAGCGGCTGAAATGAGTTTTCTCCGCAGGGTGTCTGGACTCTCCCTTAGAGATAGGGTGAGAAGCTCAGTCATCCGGGAGGGACTCGGAGTAGAGCCGCTGCTTCTCCACATCGAGAGGAGCCAGTTGAGGTGGCTCGGGCATCTGGTTAGGATGCCTCCTGGACGCCTCCCTGGGGAGGTGTTCCGGGCATGTCCCACCGGGAGGAGGCCCAGAGGAAGACCCAGGACACGCTGGAGGGACTATGTTTCTCGGCTGGCCTGGGAACGCCTTGGGATTCCCCCAGAGGAGCTGCTCCATGTGGCTGGGGAGAGGGAAGTCTGGGCCTCCCTACTTAGGCTGCTACCCCCGCGACCCGACCCCGGATAAGCGGACGAAAATGGATGGATGGATGGACTCCAATGGTCAAATTAGCTGCATTTCATCTGGGCAGTGTAGTGAAATGAAGCTGATTGGACAGTTGCTCCTAGCGAGCTGGACGAAGGTGGGAGACTATGGCAAGCCAATTGTGTCATTAATAGCCACTTTTACCTATTACATGACACAGCGACATGCCATACTATTCGAGTGCCATCTAGCGGCTGAACATGTTAGTGTTTAATATTTTCAGTCAGAATGAATGAAAACGGTCATATCTCAGCCAGAAATTGTTTTGTAAATATAGGAAAAATCCATAAATAAGTTGCTTCGGTATATACGTTGCAGGGCATGTATGCACACAAAAAATGTGACTTATAGGCCGAAAAGTTGTTTTAAGGCCACAAAACCTTTGGAAGTTGGTCAGCTTGGACTGTATTAAGCAGCTAATGATGCTTTGTCCAGATGAACCAGCTTTCTAAACAGATGTTGCTGTGATAAAATAACTTTGTTTTCCTAATTTCATAGCAGTTTATGGAAATTCTAACATAGAAACTGTTGCAGCTTACCGGTAGTCATTTTCACATTACACAGTTATTATATTGGGGGAGTGGTGGTGCAGAGGTTAGAGATGGTGGGCTTGTGATCAGAAGATCGCCGGTTCAAGCCCCGGTACCGACAACATCAAAAAATGTGGGTGGAAAAAGGTGAAGCACCCACACCTGCCTCCACCCTCAAGGCCCCGCCAGAGCTCTGCGTAAGGCAGCACGCCGCTGTACGCCGTACGTACACAGAGGCACAAGCGTAGCCCCGCAGGGCACGAACGCGCAAAGCTCAAATTTTACGACCGCGTACGCGAGGCGCGTTGTCTCACAATAAACTGCCCGGCGCGGACTTTTTTGTATGTGACACAAATGTATTAAATTCCCCTTCTTCATCCCTGATCTGGACTTTTATTTTGTTTTTTTGCCAAAAGTCAAGTGATCGCTTCATCCTCCGATGAGGAGGAAGTGAATGAATTTGTCACGAGCGAACTAAACTCATGTCCAACGTGGCTGCGCGAGGTTCTAAATATTTCCTGGTGTTCTGGTGTGCTGGACCAGCGCTCCCTGTTTTTATTTTATTTTTTAGAACTTTTTATTAACATATAAACACAGAAAACCGCTGCGCAGCCCGTGCCTTTTTTCCCCACCCGACCTGTCAATCAATTCAGTAGGCGTGTCAGCAAATGACCAATCAGCGACCTCAGTTTGTCCCGTAGGTAAACGCTCTGCCCGCAGCTGCTCAAATTACGACAAGAATTTGGAGCGAAAACGCGAGCATTTAACGCGAGAACGAACGCAGAGCTGTGCTTGTGAACGCGTGCGCACAGAACACGCGCGTAGAGCGGCGTACAGGCCGTATGCAGAGCTCTGCCTGGGCCTTCACTCACCCCACCCTGGGCCCCTGAGCAAGGCCCTTAACCCCCACCATCTGCTCCCCAAACAGGTCTCTCGTGAAAATGAGTTCTCGTGGCTCAATGAGACTAACCTGGATAAATAAAGGGTATATAAATAAATACAAAATTCTAGCAGAAATGCATCCTGCTGGATTTGACCCCAGACTGCAACAGAAGTATTACAGCTAGCTGCTGCTGCCATTTTGTGCTTGCAAATGACCAGATACTGTAATTTCATGTAAATACGGTAATTAAAATGTAACTGTAGTTGGTGCAAAGGTTTATAGAAATTAAACTTATTTTTCCAAACTGAGCTTGTTCTAAGCTCAGTCTACAAGTTCCTACCTTCTACACAGACCACTTTAAAATGCTTGAAATATCTCAGTAAATACTGGCCTGTGGAGCTGTGTTAATAGTCTTTCTCTGGCTGTTAACAAACCCTGAAGCTTGTTTTTTTTTCCCATTTGTTTCTGCTCTGCCTCAGTTCAAGTGCTCAACCACAGGTGAGTGAACCAAACGTCCCTTCGTACGAAACCCCCATGTTCCAGCCTGCAGAAACACCCTACGGTGTGTCCAGCATCACCACAGGTGACGGGCAAATGGGCCAGCCAGACAACACTCCAGGTACCTGATGGACACGCAACACACGCAGTAACTTTACCAGTTTATAATGCTTTCATGGCAAATGTGGAAAGATGTAGCAGGTGGCCTAAAACTTACAGAACCAATGTTTAAACATCAGGTATGAATGGACATTTCAAGCAAAAACACTTTTAATGTGTTTATTTCGTGTTGCTGTTGTTCGGTGTATTGTTTTACATCATTAGTGTTTAGTGTATATCTTGGATTGTTTAGCATGCCTTTTGGCATTTGTTTAGCATATATCTTAGATCATTTATACTGTTTCTTTTTAAACATTATATTTTTGCTATTGTTGGATGTAACTGGGACCCTGTGTACACAATTTAGTTCCACCTCATGTACCAAATGTGGTGAAATGACAATAAACCTACTTGAACTTAATATTTTTCCTGCTAGCCAAGGATCTTTCCTTCATTATTGCCAGTCCAGTGGTTTTAACAGGGAGAGGGGTCCACTTATTCTGGCAGTAAAGCTGAGCCCATGACCATTGTTTCCATTTTATTATTATGTTAAAATAAACTGCAGTGACAGGAAACATCTGGTTCTGAGTGTTTTTATAGAGGCAATGTAGGTGTTCTCTCAACCGAAGAACTAGTTTGCATTCGGGCCTAAAAATCTGGCCTGAACCCATATAATTTTTTCAGAGCCCAGCCCGAAGCCGACCAGTTATCTGTGATTACAGGCCCGAACCCCAAAAAATATATACTTTCAACACTTGCTCTTCTCAAGGTATCCTCTCTGTCTCTGCTTTTTCTTTGTCTTGTCTGTGAAACTGTCTGAGAGCCTCTCTTCTTCAAAATCTTCAGAATCATAACTATGGACTTCAATTTGGTCAGTTGGTCCCTCAACACAACTGATAACATTTCTTCAAAAAGAAGACAGGCTGTAGGCGAGCCAATTTGCTCTGTTGGCATGCACACAGCTGGATATCTCATCGACTTGATGATGTGTCTATCTCTGCTGTCATCTGTGGATCTTAAGGACGAATATTTAATTGGATTTATGATAACTGGTTCCTGCTTTTTGGATTTGGCTGGTTCCTGGTCCATCAACATAAAATGAAGACTGACCTCGAACCGATTTTATGTGGTTATTGTGAATGAGTTGAATAAAGTTTGACTTATCTGTTTTGTTTCACTTAATGCGCCTTATAATCCATTGCACCTTATAGTCCAAAAAATACGGTATTTTTAGAACTCCCTTTCCACCAAAATTAGTACAGTATACTTTTGTCCTTTTACTAAATATTTTGTTTACATTGTTGAGTTTAAATGTGGAAAAGAAAATCACAAAATATTTTTTTTATAAAATTTTAAACGTTTCTGTGACCGGAGAGTACTTACAGTTTTGACCAGCGTGTGAAAACGTTTAGACACCAGAGAGCTTAATCACCCCTCAGATGTAAAACTGTTTCTGTGCTGCTGTTCTTGTCAGTTCAGTCATACGAGGACGAGGAGCCAAAGAAGTCCATCCTCTATGAGAACCTGAGACTCAGAAACAGGGAGAACTACGAGGTGATGCTCAATCAGAAACCTGACACTATGATCAAAGCACCCTCAGAGAAGGAGCCAGAGAGACCAAAGAAACCGGGTACGCTGCTACTGCCGAGAGTGTGTGCACGTTCAGCTATTTCTGGGAAAGACTTCATGTTTTCTCCTTTCATCCATTACATTTCAGTGAAGAAGAACGTCTATGGAGATGCCTGGGAGGAATGAGCCCTTTACTGAATGAATACAGGACCAGCGATGTGGGGTCTCTGATACTGCAGGACACAGGGGGCTCTGCACTGTTCATGTAGTTGAGTTTGTAAACTAAATGACCATGGAGGAGTGAATAAAACTGAACTGGATGACTGATTCTTTCTGCTCTGATGGTAAACCGATGTCATTTTAATTTCTCTTCTGTGTTCTAAATAACCTCCTAAAATGAGTATTTTTTTACTTGTAAAAAAACATATTTAGGTTGAACTTTGCAGCTTTGCTCTATTTGAATCTCACAGGCCAGTTAATATACAAATAAGCTTTTTAGTTCATAAAAATATTCTGTTGTGATGTTCAGCATCTTGTCCCACAGTAAAGCTGAGTCTTGGGCTGTGAACCGTTGGTTAGAGCACATAAAACAACATGGTGGCACACTGTATTCATAAAGTCAATTAACAAAGGGCATGACTAAATTAACATTAGAAAGCAACATTTGAGCAAGTTTACAAAATGCATACACTTTAAAGAGTCGCTCAACTGGGGATTATTTCACAAAACCTACAGATAATGCACAAGTTTATTTTGGCCAAGCTCACATCTTTGGATTAAATTTAATTAAATCTGTTCGACAAGTTGCCAAGAGTTACTTGCAAGTGATAAGATAGACCTGTGCATGTTCTCCGGGTCCAAACATTCAGCAATGCTGCTCTGTGACATTCAGTTGTTTTTTGTGGGGCAGTAGCATACAGGTGCTGGTCATAAAATTATATAATGAAAACGTTTATTTATTTCAGTAATTACCTTCAAAAAGTGAAAATTGTATATTCATTCATTACACACAGACTGATATATTTCAAATGTTTTTCTTTTAATGTTGATCATTATAAATGACAACTAATGAAAACCCCAAATTCATTATCTCAGAAAAATTGAATATTGTGAAAAGGTTCAACATTGAAGACACCTGGTGCCACACTAATCGGCTAATTAACTCTAAACACTTGTAAAGGCCTTTAAATGGTCTCAGTCTAGTTCTGTAGGCTACATAATCACAGGGAAGACAGCTGACTTGACATTTGTCCAAAATACGACCATTGACACCTTGCACAAGGAGGGCAAGACACAAAAGGTCATTGCTAAAGAGGCTGGCTGTTCACAGAGCTCCGTGTCCAAGCACATTAATAGCGAAGGTGAAGGGAAGGAAAAGATGTGGTAGAAAAGTGTACAAGCAATAAGGATAACCACACCCTGGAGAGGATTGTGAAACAAAACCCATTCCAAAATGTTTCACAAAGAGTGAACTGCAGCTGGAGTCGGTGCTTCAAGAACCACCACGCACAGACGTATGCAAGACATACATGGGCTTCAGTTGTCACATTCCCTGTGTCAAGCTGCTCTTGAACAAGAGACTGCGTCAGAAGCATCTCGCCTGGGCTAAAAACAATAAGGACTCTTTTTCATGTTCTTCAGTTGGCCAACATTTCTAAAAATCCTTTTTTTAATTGGTCTGAAGTTCTCATTTTCTGAGATACTGAATTTGGGGTTTTCATTAGTTGTCAGTTATAATCATCAACATTAAAAGAAATAAACATTCGAAATATATCAGTCTCTGTGTAATGAATTAATATAATACTGTATACAAGTTTCACTTTCTGAATGGAATTAATGAAATGCATGTAAATAACAATTTTCATGATACAGTATTCTAATTTTATGACCAGCAACTGTATATATCTGTATGCACTTGCATTTTATAGATGAAGGAAAGCATATTTATTTGCCAAGTAAATTAATAACATTTTGTTTTGTTTTTTGAATGTCTAGAGGACCAGACTTCGCTTTTATTTGAGATTTTTTTCTACGTGGATTATTGAGCATGCATCAGGCAGGGTAATAAAAAAAACCTAATA
>JBBPBX010052189.1:8421-24303 GCA_038048925.1 Garcialebias charrua
TTTTTGGTCTGTGGGAGGAAACTGGATTACCTGTAGAAAATCCACACATGCACAGAGTACATGCAAACTCCATGCAGAAAGGCCCCCGGGACGGGATTTAAACCGGGATGACCTGCTCGTTGAGAGGCAGCAGCTGTACCAGCTGCACCACTGTGCTGTTCCCGCCAGGTTTCCTTATCATCCATTGTCTGTCCAGATGACACACCAAGTACCTTCCTACCTGTCTCTTTAATTACTGTTGCTGTAGTACTAGTAATCCAGTCATTTGGAAGCTCGTTCTTACCACCCAGAGTCTTTAACAGCTCCTCTCTGAATTTCTCACAACATTCTTCCTTCTTCAGAGTCTTCTCTGATTTTACTATTTTTCTCTTCTTCAGAACAGTCATTCTACACACAACCATCCGATGCTGTCTGGCCATGCTCTCCCCTGCTACAACCTTACAGTCTCCAATCTCCCTCAGGTTTCCTCTTCTACACAGAATGTAGTCGACCTGCGTACTCCTTCTCTATGTTCCTCCCTCTTTTGGAAATAGGTATTGACTACAGCCATTCCATTCTCTTGGCAAAATCCACCTCCATCTGTCCTTCCTGGTTTCTTTCCTTGACACCAAACCTACCCATCACTTCCTCATCCCCTCTGTTTCCTTCACCAACATGTCCATTCAGGTCTGCTCCAATCACCACTCTTTCCTCCCTGGGAATACTCTCTATCACTTCATCCAAGAATCTTTCTCCTCCCCATCACATCCAACCTGTGGAGCATAACCACTGATTTAACATCAGACCTTCTACTTCTACCTTCAGACACATCACCCTATCTGACACTTTTCACCTCTACTACCGGTACATTCTTTGCCAACTCCTCCTTCAGGACCACCCCATTTCTTTCTATCCACACCATGGTAAAACAGTTTGAACCCTGCTCCAATGCTATGAGCCTTGCTGCCCTTCCACTTGGTCTCTTGGACACATAAACATCTACCTTCCTTCTCTGCATCATGTCAGCCAGCTCGCTACCATTGTCTTTCACGTAAATAATGCTATAGTTGGGGTTCTCAAGCTAGCCAAAATAAAATGTATTCCTCTTTTGGCATTACAGGTTTATTTATGTTGTTTATTGCTGGACACAGTCAGTGCTGATCATGTCATCATAAAGTATCCAAACAATTACCCATGTGTTTTTTTGTTAACTTATAATCCAGTAAATACCAGAGAATCTCAATCACAACATAGAGTTAGCATTCATGTTCCTTGACTGACTGATTTACCACATGTTAACACCTGTATATGTAAAATATTGCTAAATGTTATTTATTTTTCATCTTTTGCTGTTGGGAGGAGTTGCCATGGACCTCGGGAAGAAGCTGAGCACCCCGCAGGACATCATGTTGGAGGAGTTATCTCTGCTGTCAAACAGAGGATCTCGACTGTTCAAAATGCGCCAGAGGAGGTCTGAGAAGTACACGTTTGAAAGCATTCAAAATGAAGCCAACACTCTGCTGAATGTGAGTCAGCTGGTTGTTATCGCTCTTTGCTGCATGTGGAAGAATTATTCTGTCCAGACTCCCAGGAGTTCTGTCCTCAGACTGTCAAGTTGTCTTCACGCTGTTCATGAAGTGAGCAGATGAAGAAACATCCTCTGGAAAAGAACGTGTAACAAACATGGACGAGGCCAGAGACGCTCGCCTCGTGCTGCTATCTGTTGTTCTGTTGTCTGAGAGGCCACAGCAGACACTTCACCGTTTATCGCTGCATGCTGATGTGTCTGTTACTAAGACTTTTGTTCTTGTGTGTCCTGTTGCTTCACTAAAGGCCCACTGATATCAAACCAACCATGCAAATATTAATTATCTTTCTGCAGAATGACATTTTGAATGACAACGCACATCATGTGGAAATCAAAGTGGAGCCACCATCGCCTGGAAACGCTACAGAAAACACCTCTTCAGGTAATTCAGAGAGGCTGTTTAACTCATTTTCATCATTTATTACTCTTCTTTTGGCAGCTGCACATAAATAATCTACACATCTGTCTGTCTGGTAGCACCACTGGATTGATTTTAATGAAACTTTCAGAAAGTAATTGCTGGTTTCATGTCTACAACAGCTTCTTGGAGTCACTTCCTGATGGCCTCCAAATTTAAACTGCTTTGGAAATAAAATAAATAGTCACTGTGCAATCGGTGTTACAGACAGGGGCTAAAATGTAAATTAATGTACAAATAATTCCCAACACATACTTGGAGCAAACCCAAATCGCACTTGATCCCACGTCATCGAGTGATTCTGAACATGAACATTTTTACACATTTGTTATCTTTTTCCTACATGAGATGAATCCAAACTCAGGCAGGAGAGGTGGTGGGTGATATGCATTCCTTCAGGGAACTTGTGTCAGAGAACTACTGTATAATAAAGTGACCACATGAGCAAAAGGTTGATGATAGCTGCTGAATGTGTGAACATTTCAACTTTAGTTCTGTATCTAACTAGGTTAAATCAGGTGCTCTGGATGGATTCTTCTTGTTGAAACGTTTCGTCTTTTTGTAAGTAAGTAAACTTTATTTATACAGCACTTTTCATAGATACAATCAAAAAGTGCTTTACACAAATACAAAATACAGGCTTAAAATAAAACTAAAACAATAAGGACAGCTGATAAAAACAGAAAGTAAAATATTCAACCAAAAGCTTTTCTGAATAAAAATGTCTTGAGGTGCTTTTTAAATTAATCAACAGACGGCCACACAAAGAGACAGGGGCAGGGCATCCCACAGCCTGGGGGCTACGACCTGAAAGGATAGGTCACCCCAAGTTTTAAACCAGAGGTTCAGCGCCAAAGGTGCGGGCTGGAGAACAAGGAGTCAACATTTCAGTGATGTATTGGGGTGCCTGTCCATTTAAAGATCTAAAAGTTAAGACTATCCATGCATTATCTTTTACCCACTTCTTCCATTTTGGGTCACGGGGGTTGCCGGTGCCCATGTCCAGCAATCACTGTGCGAGGGACACCCTGGACAGGTCGCAAGTCCATCACAGGGACACACAGAGACAAACAACCATTCACTCTCTCACTCTCACCTAGGGGCAATTTAGAGTCACCAATCAGTCTAACATGCATGTTTTTGGTCTGTGGGAGGAAACCGGAGTACCTGGAGAAAACCCAAGCATGGACGGAGAGAACTTGCAAACTCCACCCAGAAAGGCCTCTGGACCGAGATTTGAACTGGGGACCTGCTCGTTGAGAGGCAGCAGCTCTACCAGTTGCGCCACCGTGCTGCCCAAGTTAAGACTAAAATATTTAAATTAATTCTAAATTCAACGGGTAGCCAATGAAGAGAAGATAAAACTGGTGTGATGTGTGACCTTCTATTAGTTACTGTTAAAAGCCTCGCAGCAGCGTTCTGGACCAGCTGGAGACGAGCAACAGTAGATTTGTTAAAACAAGTAAAAAGGGAATTACAATAATCTAAACAAGAAGTGATAAAATCATGAATAATCATCTCCAGGTCAGATCTGGATAACATTGCCCTCAGTTTAGAAATGTTTCTCAGATGATAAAAGCAGTTTTTTACCAGAAGCTTTGAATGTTTTTCCAACGACATTGGTCGAACAACACCAAGGTTTCTGAGGCTTGGCTGAGAAGAGGAGCCCAGAGAACTGATGTGTTGCTTGATCCAAGGAACTTTCTGTTCAGGAGCAATGATCAGGGTTTCCGTTTTAGAATTTTACCGAAGGCAGTTGTTAGCTAACCATGCCCTTATATGGGAAACACAATTTACTATTTCAGCTAACTTGTGTAATTCTGAGTCATAGAAGAGACAGTATAGTTAAATGTCATCAGCATAGAAATGGTAAGACACATTATTGAAGCTACTGATAATCTTACCAAGGGGGCTGATGTATAGAAGGTACAGAATTGAACCTAAGACTGAGCCCTGAGGAACACCATACAATAGCAGAGTGGTCTTAGACTGTATGTTATTCACAAACATGGAAAAGGTTCGGCTGCTCAGATAAGAGGAAAACCAATTAAAACCAGTTCCAGAAATTCCTAACTCATATTGCAGTTGAAGTAGCAGAATGTCGACAGTGTCAAAAGGTGATGCCATATCCAATAAAATAAATGCACTGCATTGACAAGAGTCTGCAACCATCATTAAAGATTTTTAATAAGAGTCAGAGACAGAGATTTATTTATCATTTGCATCTCATGTGGTACATGTGGTGGAACAAGATTATGTACGCAGGGTCCCAATTACATCTAACAATAAAATGTAAAAAAAAACAGTAATACGATCTAAGATATGATCTAAGAAAAACATCAGCTAAATAATACTCTAAGCATTAACAGCATAGAAACATTACGTCAAACAGCAACACGAACATGACTCTGTGTGAGCAGATGAGCATGCATGAACAGAGCAACATGAAACAGATCAGCAGTAACTTGATGTGATTTTTCGCAGTGATTATCCTGGTTAGATATTCATGAGTCTAACAGCTTCAGGGTAGAAGATGTTCCTTAGTCTCGTGGTTCTACACTTAATGCTCCTCAACCTGAGCTTCCTGAGGGGAGTGGGGCAAAAAGTGTGTGTGCTGGGCGAGAGGGGTCATGATGCAGGTGGCCCTCTTCCTGCATCTGGAGGTGTAGATGTCTGTGATGGTGGGGAGACTGACTCCAACAGACTTCTGTGCAGCCTTCACCACTCTCTGTAAAGCTTTTCTTTCTGCAGCTGTGCAGCCTCCATGCCACACGTTGATGCTGGAGCACAGGATGCACTCCACTGCACACCTGTAGAAGGAGGTGAGGACTGAGCTTATCAGACCAGCTTGTCTCAGCCGCCTTAGGAAATAGAGTCTCTGATGAGCTTTCTTGATCAGACTGGTAGTGTTGTTGCCCCAGCTGAGGTTGTTGTTCAGGTGTACACCCAAGTACTTATAGCTGGAGACCACTTCCACTACAGATCCTCTTATGTTCATGGGGGTATAGGTGTGTTTGTTCCTTCTGAAGTCCACAATCATCTCCTTCGTCTTCTTCACATTGATTTGAAGGTTATTCTCTTTGCACCAGCTCTCCAGGTGTTCCACGTCCTGCCTAAAGCTGGACTCGTCATTGTTTGTGATGCATCCCACCACCGCTGTGTCATCTGCAAACTTTACAATATAGCAGCCTGGATGTGAAGCTGCACAATCATATCAGAATTAGAATATCTTTTTTGACATTGACACTGCACCAGGGTACAATACAACAGGATTGAATTACGCACATTCATCTTAAGATGGGCTGAGTGCACGAAGCCGCAGCCATACGACGCCGCCACAATCTTAGATATGAAAAAAGGGTAGATAACATGAGGATAAGTTGTGGTATTACAAAAAAGATATTTCCCATCTTGTCTGTTTAGACACCATATGAAAAAGCAAAAAATTCTACCAGAAAGCATGTTTAAGAAAAGTCACATATGCATTTTGAGGTAGAGGCAGTGAGATTCTGTCCATGAGCCATTTTTCAGATAGCAACAGTTCTGTTGATGTTACCAGCTATCTCCGATAGCGCTCACAGAAAGTTCTCCAGGGAGGGGGTGGGTAGCGATAGGTGGACGCAGCTGGTGTCCTCAGTAACACATGTCTCAGGAGAAAATTGATATCCAGCCTTTCCAAGGCTGTTTGGGGAGTCAGAAAGAGATAACATAAATATTATTCACTTCAGGCAGACAATGTAATTACTGTAGTCTTGAGTCCTGCTGGACGATCTGATCCAATATGATCCAATTGTGGGAACTTTTCACTGATCCAAGCTATGACTCATCCTCCAGATGTTGACCACAGCGTCCACGAGTCCCAAGCCCTGCGGGTGGTCTGCGATTCTCAGAGATAGCATCCACCTTCCAGTTTAGCTCGTAAAGCAGCTGATTTATGGAGGTCACAGCACGGATCACACTCTCACTTTGACTCGGGAGCTTCGACATGGCATTAATCGCCGCTGAAGTCTTCCTCATTTTCCGAAAGGCCAGTGCTCCACAAACGCCAAAAAGCAAAGCACCTGCTATCATATATCCAATTACTGTACAGTACAAATCTTCCACGTCCTCCACAGATAGTACTGACAGACACATCACCTTCCACTCTCCCCAGGAATCCATGACATATCCTACAGGGTGCGTCTGCGAAGGGCAGGCTGGTTCTCCGGGACCCTGCCGTCTTGTAGAAAAAATCTTGTCAATAGAGTTGATCGCCCACAAAACTAAATCCATAGTCAATTTGCGTTCAATATATGAGTACTGAGGAGCTGCAGACAAGACAAGAAGCCACGCAGGGTGAGGAAAAGTCGGGGGAGGGAAGGAACGGAGGAGAGAAGCTGTTACCTCGTCCAGAGCCGGAAGTAGAATATGTGAGCAGAGGAAACAGGAGAGGGCTCAGCACACATCCCTGAGGAAAGCTGGTGCTGAGGGTTATGGTGGAGGAAGAGAAATTGTAGATCTTTACAGAGGTCTGTTTGATAAGAAGTCTAGGACCCAGTTGCAAATGGAGGAGCTTAGTCCTAGTGTGAGTAGTTTGTTCATCAGGGTTAATAATAATAATAATAATGAATTCAATTTATAACGCACTTTTCATTAATGAAAATCTCAAAGTGCTACAAGGTGCAACAGAATTAAATGTCAATAAAACAAGTAATAAAACAAGTAAAATCAATAACAGTATCAACTAAGATCAAAAGTAGAATCATGAGGAGGTAGAGTATGCTCGGTTGAAAAGAAAGGTCTTCAAGCCGCTCTTAAAGTCAACCACAGACTGTGGGGCTCTCAGACAGTCAGGAAGAGAGTTCCACAGGCGGGGGGCAGCCACACTGAAAGCCCGGTCTCCCATGGTCCTTAATTTGGTTCTCGGAATGTGAAGGAGATTACTGTTCTGTGACCGCAGCGAACGGGTGGATGAGTATGGAATAAGAATATCCTTCAGATAATCTGGTGAAGCTCCATGTAAGCATTGATGTGTAATGAGAGCAGTTTTGTACTGAATTCTGTAGGCGACAGGAAGCCAATGAAGGTTATGGAGAATGGGCGTAATATGTTCAAATTTACGAACTCTCAACAAGATCCTTGCTGCACTGTTTTGAATATATTGAAGTTTCTGAAGGTTTTTGCCAGGGATTCCAATAAACAGGGAGTTGCAGTAGTCGAGCCTGGAGGAGACAAAAGCATGGACGAGCTTCTCAGCATCGGAAAAAGTTAGGGATGGGCGAAGTCTGGAGATTTCGAAGATGGAAAAAGCAAGTTTTTGGGGTTGGGGGATCATGGTGTTGAAGACAGATGTGAAGTCCACAAAGAGCATACGGACATAGGAGTCCTTCAGCTCCAGGTGGGTGAGAACAGTGTGGACCACAGAGGAGATGGCATCCTCTGTTGTCGATCAATAGAGTGCATCTTGCGGAAACCAGACTGAAACTTATCTAGAATGTCATTACTTGGCAAGAAAATAGTTAACTGCCCAACCAGTACCTTCTCCAGGATTTTGGCAAGAAAAGGCAGTTTTGATATTGGCCTGTAATTGCAGAGCTCAGTGGGGTCCAAGTTGGGCTTTTTCAAGATTGGACTTAAAGATCTTTGTTTAAAAAAAAACTGGAACCAACCTGGTTTAAGAGAGATGTTAATTAATTTGGCAACATGGGGGCTAACAATATCAGACACCTTTAAAAACAGTCTTGTAGGTACAACATCTAGCACACAGGAAGAAGGTTTGATCGTTTTTAGTACAACCTTCACATCCTCTAAAGTGACGGGTGTAAATGAGGACAAGGAGCTCACTGTAGAGATGACATGGATGCCACCAAGAGATGATTTTACACTTGACCTGATATTGTCAACCTTTTCCAAAAAATAGTTTAAAAATCTGTTGCAGTCATCTACTGTGAATACAGGCACCAGAAGAACTGAAGGTGAAACCATATTATTAATGGTATCAAACAAGACTTTTGGATTTTTCTTATACTCACAAGATTAGGAAAAATGTGCAGACCTGGCCTGTTTAATCATTTAATTTACCGTTGAGATCAGTTTCTTTAAGTGTAGTCTGTGGACTTCAAGTTTTGTAGATTTTCAGAAACGCTCCACCTTACAACATATCTCCTGAACAATGAAATTTCCTCATTCCTCTAAGGGCACAAGTTTTTAGGAGAGGATATGTTGTGCTTCACAGGAGCAACCTCATTTAAGACAAACAGTGGCTATTAAAAGACTCAACAAAAGAATCAGCATCACTGCAATTAACAAAACAATTGAGCTAAAATGATTCAGACAGTTTCTCAACAGCAGTTTGATTGATAATTTTCTTTTGAGAAATCACTGTTGAGGTTAAAAGACACATTAAAATACACACAGCGATGGTCGGTGACAGGAACGTCCACCACACTCAGCTGGTCAATGATAGGACCAAAAGAGAAAACAAGGTCTAAAATGTGGTCTTTTTATTTTTATTAACCTTTATCTAACCAGGCAAATCCCATTGAGGTCACAGATATATTTTGCAAGGGAGGCCTGGGCCTGAAGGCAGACTATCAGACATGTTTTATATCTGAGGAAGCCAGAGTACCCAGAGAAAACCCACGCATGCATGAAGAGAACATGCAAACTCCACTCAGAAAGGCCCCCGGGCGGGATTTGAACCGGGATGACCTGCTTGCTGAGAGGCAGCAGCTCTGCTAACTGTGCCACTGTGATGCCCTGTGAAAAGAGACCGTCCATCTTTAAACAAGGGCGGAGGCCTCTGTGTCCAACTGTCCCACTCCTACAATGCTGCTATTGCTAGTATCATTCAGCCCCCTGTGAATAGCAAGCGGCCATCAGGGTGCTAACGATCAATTCTTAGGCTGTTGGTCCTCATTTATCATGTGAACATCTGGTTCTGGCTGTCAGCAGCAAAATGATTGATTCACTATGAGAAGTTGTTATTTACAAGACTGAGTTTGTTGCAGCTCCTCAGTCTGAAGAAGTCTTTTGGATAAAATATGAAACGTTTCAACAAGAAGAATCCGTCCAGAGGATCAGACTTGACCTTGTTAGATTATTTACCTGGATTAATGAGCATGCATCAGGATGTTTAGTTATGCATCTTTTCATTTTCATCTTGAACACAGCTGAGATGTAACTCAGAACTGGAGTCTTTTTCAAACTTTGGAGGCTCATTCTGCAGAGTTTTATCTTGTCACAGCTCTTTATGTAATCAAGGTGCTATTTTAGGTTCTTAAACTGTGGTGATAGAAAGCTCAGTTTGTTTGTGTTAAGTGTTTTCAAAGCACACAGTCTATTTTAATCCCACACACTTTGAAATTTCAGGCCAGAGGAAACAGCTTGATGCTAGCCTTAAAGGTTCCTGTTGCAGACTGGATCACAATGTTCTGACCTCTGTCTGTTCCTCACCGTTCTGTCTGCAGAGAAGCTCAACACCACGGCTGTGCACAGAATTTATCACTCACCGTGGGCGGAGGCCATCCTCGGTGACCCTAGTCTCACTGAAACTCTCCAACTGGGGATGCCAGAGCCGGAGCCCCGAGCCGAACTCCCCGGGTACAAATGCTTCAATCGGTGAGACAACGACAAGCGGTCTAAAGATAACAGAGCCAGCGTTGCTCACAGTCAAACTCCAATGTTCATCTCATTTGCAGAGTTGCCACTCCATACGGAGGTTTTGACAAAGCTCCCAAAGGAATCACATTCAAGCTCCCAGAGATGGACCTGAATCCCCCCCAATACCAAGAGCTCCGAGAGCCGGGGGCGAAGAGGCCCACGTTCAACAGGACGGCCCAGGGGTGGTTATCTGAGGGCGCCCACCTTATCATACCAACAATCATACTGGAGCCTGTCAGCGTGCCCGAGTCTGACGACCTGTAGATGGTTCAACTGGACCTCCCAGCTGCACGTAGCTCCTCAGAGGCAGCTCGGTTGCAGCTCATGAATAATCTGAGATTTGTTTGATGCAAAGGACAAAATATGTGAGATACATTCTGATGTTCACATGTATTTTTAAGCTAAATATATTCAGACTAAACCATGTAAATAACGAAACGTGCAGAAAACGAGTTCAATAACACAGCTGTTCATTTTCAGTTCTCACCAGACAAAATAAAGATTGAGTAAATAAAGATTACAACTTATTTACTACTTGCACTCCTCATCTGGCTGTAGATACATTTACATGTATTTATTCAATTCATTCATTCAACCTTTATTTAGTCAGGTACTGTAAATCTTATTGAGCCTCATGGGCTCATTTACGAAAGTGACCTGCTAAAACTAAAGAACGATGAACAGCAATGGTAGAATTTCCTTAAACAATAAACAATAGAAAAACAAAAGAGAAAAAAACAAAAGAAAGAAATACTTTTTTTTTTTAACAAAGTATCAAAAAACTAGCAAAACATTATAAGGTAGACGTATAAAATCAAAGACAGGAACAAATCTGCATTGGTTTTTGCCAGGATTCCAACAGATTCTGAAAACCATTTAGAGAAGTCAAGGTCGAGAGCTTCAGATCTTTTTGTAAGATATTCCATGAAGCAGGAGCGGAGTAGGAGAAGGCCCTTTTTCCAAGTTCAGTCCTCACTGACGGAACACTGCAGGTAATCATGTCCTGAGAGCGCACACTGTAGCTGCACTCACGCAAAGACATGTAGGAGGAGATGTATGAGGGCAGCAGACCAAGAAGTGATTTAAAGATGAAAATGTACCAGTGGAAGAGTCTTCAATTCAGTTTATTTAAATGGCACCAATTCACAACAAAATTGTCTCAGGGCACTTTACAGGAACATTCACATACCGGTACAGTACAGTATATAGAAAAGCCAATTAGTAAAGTTAGGAAGCCAGCAGACAAGTTGAATCTTGGCTTCGTTGTTGTCTCCCATCCTGAGCAAGCACAGTGGCAACAGAGGAAATGAAAAACTCCCTTTTAAAAGAAAGTAACCTTCAGCAGAAGCAGGCTCAGGACAAGAAGTCATCTGCTTTGACCGGCTGGTTTGAGAGGACAGAAAGGAGAAACAAACGAACACAGAACGGTACGTCCAGATATAGGTCCCGGTGTACCTGAAAGACAAAAAACACGTGTTTTTGGATCAACTGAAGATGTTTTAAAGAAGTATTTGGACACCCAGATAATAAACCATTGCAATAGTCCTCAATGATTCCTTTAAATTACCGGTAGAGATTATAAATTAGAAAACTAGAAATTGATTCCTCAACTTTTTAATAACGGCAGCACGGAGGCTCAGTTGGTAGAGCTGTTGCCTCTCAGTGAAAAGGTTGCTGGTTCAAATCCCGGCCCAGGACTTTTCTGGGTGGAGTTTGCACGTTCTCTCCGTGCATGCGTGGGTTTTCTCCGGTTACTCCGGTTTCCTCCCACAGACCAAAAACATGTATGTTAGACTGATTGGTGACTCTAAATTGTCTCTAGGTGTGAGTGAGAGAGTGAATGGTTGTTTGTCTCTATGTTTCATTCATTCAACCTTTATTCAGGCAGGTTAATCTCATTGATCCTCGAGGACTCGTTTACAAGAGAGACCTGTCTACAAACTAAAGAATGATGACAACAGCAACAGTAGATTTTCCTTGACAATAGACAAACATACGAGAGAAATACAGATGATTTTTTTTTAACAAGTTAAAACAAATATATCAAAGTAGCAAAACAGACAGATTATAAGTTAGATGTAGAAAATCAAAAACAGGAACATGTCTGCATTTGTTTTTGCCAGGATTCCAACAGGTTCTTAAAGCAATTTAGAGAGGGCAAGGTCGAGAGCTTCAGATCTTTTTGTAAGATATTCCAGGAAACAGGAGCAGAGTAGAAGAAAGCCCTTTTGACAATTTCAGTTCTCACTGACAGAACACTGCAGGTAATCATGTCCTGACAGCGTACGCTGTAGCTGCACTCACGCAAAGACATGTATGAAGGCAGCAGACCAAGAAGTGATTTAAAGATGAAAATGTACCAGTGGAAGAGTCTGTGTGAGGTTAATGATGTCCAGTTAACCAGTGAATACAGGGTGCAGTGGTGGGTCCGATAATCACAGCCAGTTATGAATCTTAGTGCACCATGATAGACAGCATCCAACATCTGCAGGGTGCTTGTAGGAGCATTCATGTGTAAAGGGTTTAGAGGGGGTCAGTTTAATACTGACCTCCTTTTTACCTTAATTTACTTATTCAGATTGAATAGTAATTTCACGGATTCTCTTCTTTTTCAGTTTATTCAATATTTCTGTGATCTTTATGATGGATAAATAAACAGAGCCATTAAGTGACAATGGACACGTTAACTTAGTTTGATATGTCAAAGAGACACTATCATTTATTTAGAATAAATCAACTAAATTAACACCATTACACTTGATTGACATGATTTCACTTTCTTTCAATTTAAAACGTCAGCACACTTAAATTCAACACAACAGACTTCAATATTGGATGTAAACATATTTAGTCTGAGGGCTCTTTAAACTTAAAATAGTTTCCAGCTTAGATTGAGAGGGGAAAGAATAGGAGGAAAGATTTAAGAAGAATTGGGAGGTTAAGAGAGGAAATTTATCTTGCATTTATGAAACCAGATGACACTCTTCCGTACGCGTCCAGCTAAGATATCATCACACCTCCAGCAAGCAAACAGCTGCTCCTTTACCTTAAGACGTCCGCCTTGGTTCTGGTAAAGAGCTGTGGTCAACTTTAGACTGACGAGTCGTCGGTCCCGCAAGTCCAAGCTGGACTCCACGCGTGTTTACCTTGTCGGTGTCGGTGATACTCGCTTTCATCGGCAAAAGTCGTGGCAGTCGTGGTTTCTTGGCTCAAGATAATTTATTCCAGGAAGGAATAACAAACGCTCGTTCGAGGTGGACTCATAACAGCCTGTTATCAGTCCTTAGCTGAAGACGCAGGTCGTTAGCTCTTGACCAAAACGTACCCAGCTCTTGGGAAAGGTTCACATCTCTTTGAAAATTCCCCGCAAACTCTGAAGCGTTCTCGCACAGTTAGAACTTAAAAAGCAGGAACCAAGAGAGGAGTGCACTTGTGTTATCAGGTCCAAGGTTACAGCCAGCAGCAGAGAGAAATGTTTAGGAAAAAGATAGATAAAGCTGGAGCCCTGCTCATGAGACTGTCTCTGAGTTTCTAAACAAAACCGTCCGGTCTCTGTGACCCGAAGGCTTCACCTTTAAACACAGCAGTGAACACAGTTTAACTCTTACAGAATGACACAGCTTAAAAGCACACATCATGAAAATGACAAAAGTTATTCTTTTGATCACATTAGAATAAAATCAAAGATAGAAATAGTCTCTTTTGGTGACTATATTTATCAGATTATAGCTAAATGAATGATTTTGTAGTAAATGTCTTGCTTTACTGAGTGGTCAGTAAAGGTCATCACTGGACAGTTCGAAAACCCTAGTTTGACCCTGGGTAGGTCCATTACATCTCCCCCCTTTTGGAAGCCATCGCCAGTCCTTGGGGATGGGGTCCAACACGAAAGGAAACCTTGAACTGTCTTTGATCTTGAAGTAATCCAGCAAGTGGAAGAGAAAAATCAAAAATTATAATCCCATAAAGTTTTTGGAAATTTCATACTGTTCAGAGGTAATCCCATTGCGAAAAGCTTTTACTCCTTTGGAAAACAAAGTCTGTTAACTCCTGGAAAACAAAGTCTGTGATCCTTTGGAAAACAAAGTCTTATAATCCACAGCGATAATCCCACAGCAGTAATTCCACCACGATTAGAGTTGGTGATTTCATCAGCAACAATTGTTTTCATAATCAGCATGTAGAGGGGATCCCTCGATTGACGCAGAGGAGGCGACCCTTGGATGAAGGTTGAAGACCAAGCGTTGGAGCTGCAGGTCCCCACATCGAAGGTTGTTGGCTGGTTGGTTTCCAGTCAGTGCCACTCTGGTTCTATGTGTCATGCAATTATGTGGTTTTTAAGGTGGGCTTATGATTGGGATTTTACATTAAGCCTTACCTATATGCACCTGGTATGTAAGCTATCATGGTTTAGAACAGCTACACTTACTAATTAAGGGGTGGATCAATTCTGTAAATTAGATATAGGGATCTATACCTATAGAATTTTGGAGGGCTTCTGTAACGAAGGCCTCTAATTCCAAACTATTCCTCCATTCACTAATTAGTTTAGGTTAAACTAAAGTAGAAAAATGAAATATAGTTTGATCTAAATGTCTGTTGTCTTTTAGACGAACGACGTAGGATTTGGTGTTCCTAATAAATTTTTAAGTCTATGGCGAGACTCATCAAAATGAATAGATAATCTAGAATAGAAACGATCGAATCGGTTCAATTTAGAAATTGTGAGACCAGTGTAGTTTATGGTACCTTGGGTAGCTTTAAACTACATTGACTCTTCAACGATTGCGATTTAACAAAATGAACTGCATGTTGGCATAGTTAAATCCATATCATTCATTAACCAATGTTAATATAAAACCTTTTTGGCTGGGAGTGTTCAGAACCAAACAGTATCTCAACTAATGACAACAGTAATGACTAAACAACAAGGAAACAACGTTTCACTGCTTCGACCCACTCTTGTCGTCAGATTCCAAAGTGCAACACACAAGCAAAACAGGTCTCAACTTTATGACCGAGGTCAAATCAAATCTCGTGGATTTAAACGGTTGTTAAGGTTAGTTTTTTGTTGTGGGTTTTAGACTTAGCGTTTCTAAGTTCAAGTTGGACAATGCGACTTATAGGGTGGGAAATATGGTAGTTTAAACCTGATTAGTTTATTTACTAACTTGTGTTTGTACGACCTTATTATCCCATGAAGTCGGTGAGTTGGTGAGATCTTTGTCTTTTGTGGAGTCATTGAACGCCTTGTAAGGTTTGATCTGATTTCGATGTACCCATTTAGCAATTGGCTCTTTACGGCCTTTGCTGATTTTGATCTCGTAGACGACTGAGGACACTTTGTCTGTTATCAGATGAGGTCCAGTCCACCTGGGCATTAGTTTGCGGGCGAGAGTTCCGGTCCCGGACTCTCCTTTCCCGGTTGTTGGGGCGAACGTATAGTACCAGACTCTGTCTCCCACTTGGAGTTCATTGTGAGAGGCCTTCTGGTCATAGTACGCCTTGCGTCCTTCAGCGGACCTTTCCAGGTTTTTCTGGGCGAAAGCAAAAGTGTTTCTGAGGTGTACATTCAAATCTTTCATGTATTGTTGTGTAGTGTAGGCTGTCGCCATGACGGCGTCACCTGGTTGGTACAACAGGTGTAGAGGGAGAGTCATTTGTCGACCGGTCATCATCTCGAAGGGAGAGATGCCAGTTGATGTGTGTGGAGTGGCTCTTATGGCCATGAGGACCAGAGGGAGTTTCACATCCCAGTCCTTGTGATTTGCGGCCACGTATTTCTTCAAAATACTCACCACAGTTCTGTTTGCTCTCTCGACTTGGCCTGAAGCCTGTGGGTGGTAGCCGACATGAAAGTTGGCCTTGACGCCTAGCGTCTTCCACAGTTCTTTCATCACTTCACCTGTGAAGTGTGTACCTTGGTCTGAGTTCACCCTAAGGGGAAGTCCAAACCTTGAGAATATATGATTCATTAACAACATAGCAGTAGTTTGTGCTGTGTCGTTAGGAGCTGGTAGGCATTCTACCCATTTGGTGAATGCACAGGTTACCGTGAGAAAATATTTATTTCCTCTAGAGCTCTTAGTGAGTGGTCCAACCCAGTCGATCTGGAGGTCAGACCATGGGAATGCAATGCCTCTGCTTTGCAGTGGTGCTCTGTGAAGTGGTCTGGTTGGCTGAAACTGGCCACAGACCACGCACCCTTCAATGTAGTCCTTGACATCCTTTTTCATTCCAGGCCAATAGGCAATTT
>JBBPBX010052190.1:0-16365 GCA_038048925.1 Garcialebias charrua
TCATGATTTGACCATACAGTTTTGCAGGGGACCGGATGTGGGTCAATCACTGAAGGTTTGATGTATTAGACAGTTTTCGTGTAAGAGCTGTAAGCGTTTCGTTTTTCATGGCGAGATGTCCAACTTTGAGGTCTGGCCCCGCCCCTTCAGCATGCATGAAAACGCACAGTTTTGATAACATTTGTTCCCCCGTGCCTTATAAAGAAACTGGCCAAGTTTGAATCAAATCGAGCGAAATCCCTAGGAGGAGTTCGTTGAAATGCAGAGGCTGTAAACGGCCAAAAAGGGGTGAAAATTTGGTCATCGTTCCAAAATGGCCGCCTTACCATTTATCGTACAACATTGGTGCCAGAGGGTTTTCTGTGCATCTTGGTGAGTTGGACAAGTGTACCAAATTTCATGATTCTACGTCAAACTAAGGTCAATGCGGAGGGTATTTTGAATATTTCTAGGGGGCGCTCTTGAGCCGTTTCTGTAGCGATTTGCTAATTAGCATAAATACCTGTTCAAGGGGTGGGCAATGATCGATCATACTGATTTTGGTACTCCTCGGATCAAATCTGTGGATTTTAGAACCAAACGTATGGTGATGGCGTTATGTCTTACTTCGCCACTACGCCACGCCCACATGCTCCACCAAAAACGAACAGTATTGGAATGCTTGTTACACCAACATGTCTTCGGTCACTGGACACAATGCCACGCGGATTAGGTAAATGGGGTCCGATATGGACCGTTCAATGTAAAACTTTACACTTCCTGTTGTCAGGGGGCGTGGCTTAAGTGATGTCATGATTTGACCATACAGTTTTGCGGGGGACCGGATATGGGTCAATAACTGAAGGTTTGATGTATTAGACTTTTTTCGTGTAAGAGCTGTTAGCGTTTCGTTTTTCATGGCGAGATGTCCAACTTTGACGTCTGGCCCCGCCCCTTCAGCATTCATGAAAACGCACAATTTTGATATCGTTTGTTCCCCCGTACCTTATGAAGAAACTGGCCAAGTTTGAACCAAATCGAGCGAAATCCCTAGGAGGAGTTCGTTCAAATGCGGAGGCTGTAAACGGCCAAAAAGGGGTGAAAATTTGGTCATCGTTCCAAAATGGCCGCCTTACCATTTATCGTACAACGTTGGTGCCAGAGGGTTTTCTGTGCATCTTGGTGAGTTGGACAAGTGTACCAAATTTCACGATTCTACGTCAAACTAAGTCAATGCGGAGGGTATTTTGAAATTTTCTAGGGGGCGCTCTTGAGCCGTTTCTGTGGCGATTTTTGCCACGCCCCAAAAATACATAATTTTTCACCAGTCCTGATGAGTCCGCCAAATTTGGTGAGTTTTCATATATGATAAAGCCCCCAAAAGGCCACTTGAAGAGGCAGTAGAATAAAAATAATAATAATAATAATAATAAAAAAAAAAAAAAATAATAAACACTACAATTACAATAGGTCCTTGCAGCGCTTCGCTGCTTCGGGCCTAATAATAAAAATAATAAACACTACAATTACAATAGGTCCTTGCAGCGCTTCGCTGCTTCGGGCCTAATTAAAGCTGCAAGCAGCATTGAGGCCCTCGCAGCTTAGCGCCGCTCGGACCTTATTGAGGCGACCGCGCGAGCTCCAGCTCGTCCGCTCGGTCGCCATTTCGAAGTCTCTCGTGTCTACTCCGCACCAGGGGTGCACACGCACAATAAATCTGGTTCAGATCAGATGATGTCTCACTGAGATATAACAGTTTGAATAATCTAGGGGGCGCTATGGAGTTATATGTTAAATCACAAAATCAATGTGTCCACAAGGGCTCACTGATGATGCACAATAAATCTGGTTCAGATCGGATGATGTATCACTGAGATATAACTATAGAAATAATGTAGGGGGCGCACTTGAGTTAAATGTTAGCCCACCATATCAATGTGTCCACAAGGGCTCACTGATGATGCACAATAAATCTGGTTCAGATCGGATGATGTATCACTGAGATATAACAGTTTGAATAATCTAGGGGGCGCTCTGGAGTCATATGTTAAACCACAATATCAATGTGTCCACAATGTCTCAATGATGATTCACAGTAAATCTGGTTCAGATCGGATGATGTATCACTGAGATATAACTATAGAAATAATGTAGGGGGCGCACTTGAGTCAAATGTTAGCCCACCTTATCAATGTGTCCACAAGGACTCACTGATGATGCACAATAAATCTGGTTCAGATCGGATGATGTCTCACTGAGATATAACAGTTTGAATAATCTAGGGGGCGCTCTGGAGTCACATGTTAAACCACAATATCAATGTGTCCACAAGGTCTCACTGATGATACACGATAAATCTGGTTCAGATCGGATGATGTCTCACTGAGATATAACAGTTTGAATAATCTAGGGGGCGCTATGGAGTTATATGTTAAACCACAATATCAATGTGTCCACAAGGGCTCACTGATTATTCACAATAAATTTGGTTCAGATCGGATGATGTATCACTGAGATATAACTATAGAAATAATGTAGGGGGCGCACTTGAGTCAAATTTAGCCCACCTTGTCAATGTGTCCACAAGGGCTCATTGATGATACACAATAAATCTGGTTCAGATCAGATGATGTCTCACTGAGATATAACAGTTTGAGTAATCTAGGGGGCGCTCTGGAGTCATATGTTAAACCACAATATCAATGTGTCCACAATGTCTCACTGATGATACACAATAAATCTGGTTCAGATCGGATGATGTATCACTGAGATATAACTGTAGTAATAATATAGGGGGCGCTATGGAGTAAAAATTTACATACCATTATCAATGTGTGTCGACGTGTTCACTGATAAAGCACAATAAATCTCGTACAGATCGGATAATGTATCACTGAGATATAACTGTAGTAATAATATAGGGGGCGCTATGGAGTAAAAATTTACATACCATTATCAATGTGTGTAGAAGTGTTCACTGATGAATCACAATAAATCTCGTGCAGATCGGATAATGTATCACTAAGATATAACTGTAGTAATAATATAGGGGGCGCTATGGAGTAAAAATTTACATACCATTATCAATGTGTGTCGAAGTGTTCACTGATAAAGCACAATAAATCTTGTGCAGATCGGATAATGTATCACTAAGATATAACTGTAGTAATAATACAGGGGGCGCTATGGAGTAAAAATTTACATACCATTATCAATGTGTGTAGAAGTGTTCACTGATGAATCACAATAAATCTCGTGCAGATCGGATAATGTATCACTAAGATATAACTGTAGTAATAATATAGGGGGCGCTATAGAGTAAAAATTTACATAACATTATCAATGTGTGTCGAAGTGTTCACTGATAAAGCACAATAAATCTCGTGCAGATCGGATAATGTATCACTGAGATATAACTGTAGTAATAATATAGGGGGCGCTATGGAGTAAAAATTTACATACCATTATCAATGTGTGTCGAAGTGTTCACTGATAAAGCACAATAAATCTCGTGCAGATCGGATAATGTATCACTAAGATATAACTGTAGTAATAATACAGGGGGCGCTATGGAGTAAAAATTTACATACCATTATCAATGTGTGTAGAAGCGTTCACTGATGAATCATAATAAATCTCGTGCAGATCGGATAATGTATCACTAAGATATAACTGTAGTAATAATATAGGGGGCGCTATGGAGTAAAAAATTACATAACATTATCAATGTGTGTCGAAGTGTTCACTGATAAAGCATAATAAATCTCGTGCAGATCGGATGATGTATCACTGAGATATAACTATAGAAATAATGTAGGGGGCGCACTTGAGTCAAATGTTAGCCCACCATATCAATGTGTCCACAAGGGCTCACTGATGATGCACAATAAATCTGGTTCAGATCGGATGATGTATCACTGAGATACAACAGTTTGAATAATCTAGGGGGCGCTATGGAGGCTATTTGCTAATTAACATAAACACCTGTTCAAGGGGTGGGTAATGATCGATCATAATGATTTTGGTACTCCTCAGATCAAATCTGTGGAGTTTAGAACCAAACGTATGGTGACGGCGTTACGTCTTACTTCGCCACGTCACCACGCCCACTTGCTCCACCCAAAACGAACAGTGCTGGAAAGCTTGTTACACCACCATGTCTTCGGTGACTGGATACAATGTCACGCTGATTAGGTAACAGGGATCCGTTATGGACCGTTCAACGTAAAACTTTACACTTCCTGTTGTCAGGGGGCGTGGCTTAAGTGATGTCATGATTTGACCATACAGTTTTGCAGGGGACCGGATGTGGGTCAATCACTGAAGGTTTGATGTATTAGACAGTTTTCGTGTAAGAGCTGTAAGCGTTTCGTTTTTCATGGCGAGATGTCCAACTTTGAGGTCTGGCCCCGCCCCTTCAGCATGCATGAAAACGCACAGTTTTGATAACATTTGTTCCCCCGTGCCTTATAAAGAAACTGGCCAAGTTTGAATCAAATCGAGCGAAATCCCTAGGAGGAGTTCGTTGAAATGCAGAGGCTGTAAACGGCCAAAAAGGGGTGAAAATTTGGTCATCGTTCCAAAATGGCCGCCTTACCATTTATCGTACAACATTGGTGCCAGAGGGTTTTCTGTGCATCTTGGTGAGTTGGACAAGTGTACCAAATTTCATGATTCTACGTCAAACTAAGGTCAATGCGGAGGGTATTTTGAATATTTCTAGGGGGCGCTCTTGAGCCGTTTCTGTAGCGATTTGCTAATTAGCATAAACACCTGTTCAAGGGGTGGGCAATGATCGATCATACTGATTTTGGTACTCCTCGGATCAAATCTGTGGATTTTAGAACCAAACGTATGGTGATGGCGTTATGTCTTACTTCGCCACGTCGCCACGCCCACATGCTCCACCAAAAACGAACAGTATTGGAATGCTTGTTACACCAACATGTCTTCGGTCACTGGACACAATGCCACGCTGATTAGGTAACAGGGGTCCGATATGGACCGTTCAACGTAAAACTTTACACTTCCTGTTGTCAGGGGGCGTGGCTTAAGTGATGTCATGATTTGACCATACAGTTTTGCGGGGGACCGGATGTGGGTCAATAACTGAAGGTTTGATGTATTAGACTTTTTTCGTGTAAGAGCTGTAAGCGTTTCGTTTTTCATGGCGAGATGTCCAACTTTGACGTCTGGCCCCGCCCCTTCAGCATTCATGAAAACGCACAATTTTGATATCGTTTGTTCCCCCGTGCCTTATGAAGAAACTGGCCAAGTTTGAACCAAATCGAGCGAAATTCATAGGAGGAGTTCGTTCAAATGCGGAGGCTGTAAACGGCCAAAAAGGGGTGAAAATTTGGTCATCGATCCAAAATGGCCGCCTTACCATTTATCGTACAACGTTGGTGCCAGAGGGTTTTCCGTGCATCTTGGTGAGTTGGACAAGTGTACCGAATTTCATGATTCTACGTCAAAATAAGGTCAATGCGGAGGGTATTTTGAAAATTTCTAGGGGGCGCTCTTGAGCCGTTTCTGTGGCGATTTTTGCCACGCCCCCAAAATACGTAATTTTTCACCAGTCCTGACGAGTCCGCCAAATTTGGTGAGTTTTCGTATATGATAAAGCCTCCAAAAGGCCACTTCTTTGGGGGGAATAAAAATAAAAAAAAAATAATAAAAATAATAAACACTACAATTACAATAGGTCCTTGCAGCGCTTCGCTGCTTCGGGCCTAATTAAAGCCGCAAGCGGCGTTGAGGCCCTCGCAGCTTAGCGCCGCTCGGACCTTATTGAGGCGACCGCGCGAGCTCCAGCTCGTCCGCTCGGTCGCCATTTCGAAGTCTCTCGTGTCTACTCCGCACCAGGGGTGCACACGCACAATAAATCTGGTTCAGATCGGATGATGTATCACTTAGATATAACTATAGAAGTAATGTAGGGGGCGCACTTGAGTCAAATGTTAGCCCACCATATCAATGTGTCCACAAGGGCTCACTGATGATGATAAATAAATATGGTTCAGATCGGATGATGTATCACTGAGATATAACAGTTTGAATAATCTAGGGGGCGCTCTGGAGTCATATGTTAGCCCACCATATCAATGTGTCCACAAGGGCTCACTGATGATGCACAATAAATCTGGTTCAGATCGGATGATGTATCACTGAGATATAACTATAGAAATAATGTAGGGGGCGCACTTGAGTCAAATGTTAGCCCACCATATCAATGTGTCCACAAGGGCTCACTGATGATGCACAATAAATCTGGTTCAGATCGGATGATGTATCACTGAGATATAACTGTAGTAATAATATAGGGGGCGCTATGGAGTAAAAATTTACATACCATTATCAATGTGTGTCGAAGTGTTCACTGATAAAGCACAATAAATCTCGTGCAGATCGGATAATGTATCACTAAGATATAACTGTAGTAATAATACAGGGGGCGCTATGGAGTAAAAATTTACATATCATTATGAATGTGTGTAGAAGTGTTCACTGATGAATCATAATAAATCTCGTGCAGATCGGATAATGTATCACTAAGATATAACTGTAGTAATAATATAGGGGGCGCTATGGAGTAAAAAATTACATAACATTATCAATGTGTATAGAAGTGTTCACTGATGAATCACATTAAATCTCGTGCAGATCGGATAATGTATCACTAAGATATAACTGTAGTAATTATTTAGGGGGCGCTATGGAGTAAAAATTTACATACCATTATGAATGTGTGTAGAAGTGTTCACTGATGAATCATAATAAATCTCGTGCAGATCGGATAATGTATCACTAAGATATAACTGTAGTAATAATATAGGGGGCGCTATGGAGTAAAAATTTACATACCATTATCAATGTGTATAGAAGTGTTCACTAATGAATCACATTAAATCTCGTGCAGATCGGATAATGTATCACTAAGATATAACTGTAGTAATAATATAGGGGGCGCTATGGAGTAAAAATTTACATACCATTATCAATGTGTGTCGAAGTGTTCACTGATAAAGCACAATAAATCTCGTGCAGATCGGATAATGTATCACTAAGATATAACTGTAGTAATAATACAGGGGGCGCTATGGAGTAAAAATTTACATACCATTATGAATGTGTGTAGAAGCGTTCACTGATGAATCATAATAAATCTCGTGCAGATTGGATAATGTATCACTAAGATATAACTGTAGTAATAATATAGGGGGCGCTATGGAGTAAAAAATTACATAACATTATCAATGTGTGTCGAAGTGTTCACTGATAAAGCATAATAAATCTCGTGCAGATCGGATGATGTATCACTGAGATATAACTATAGAAATAATGTAGGGGGCGCACTTGAGTCAAATGTTAGCCCACCATATCAATGTGTCCACAAGGGCTCACTGATGATGCACAATAAATCTGGTTCAGATCGGATGATGTATCACTGAGATACAACAGTTTGAATAATCTAGGGGGCGCTATGGAGGCTATTTGCTAATTAGCATAAACACCTGTTCAAGGGGTGGGTAATGATCGATCATAATGATTTTGGTACTCCTCAGATCAAATCTGTGGAGTTTAGAACCAAACGTATGGTGACGGCGTTACGTCTTACTTCGCCACGTCACCACGCCCACTTGCTCCACCCAAAACGAACAGTGCTGGAAAGCTTGTTACACCAACATGTCTTCGGTGACTGGATACAATGTCACGCTGATTAGGTAACAGGGGTCCGATATGGACCGTTCAACGTAAAACTTTACACTTCCTGTTGTCAGGGGGCGTGGCTTAAGTGATGTCATGATTTGACCATACAGTTTTGCAGGGGACCGGATGTGGGTCAATCACTGAAGGTTTGATGTATTAGACAGTTTTCGTGTAAGAGCTGTAAGCGTTTCGTTTTTCATGGCGAGATGTCCAAATTTGAGGTCTGGCCCCGCCCCTTCAGCATGCATGAAAACGCACAGTTTTGATAACATTTGTTCCCCCGTGCCTTATAAAGAAACTGGCCAAGTTTGAATCAAATCGAGCGAAATCCCTAGGAGGAGTTCGTTGAAATGCAGAGGCTGTAAACGGCCAAAAAGGGGTGAAAATTTGGTCATCGTTCCAAAATGGCCGCCTTACCATTTATCGTACAACATTGGTGCCAGAGGGTTTTCTGTGCATCTTGGTGAGTTGGACAAGTGTACCAAATTTCATGATTCTACGTCAAACTAAGGTCAATGCGGAGGGTATTTTGAATATTTCTAGGGGGCGCTCTTGAGCCGTTTCTGTAGCGATTTGCTAATTAGCATAAACACCTGTTCAAGGGGTGGGCAATGATCGATCATACTGATTTTGGTACTCCTCGGATCAAATCTGTGGATTTTAGAACCAAACGTATGGTGATGGCGTTATGTCTTACTTCGCCACGTCGCCACGCCCACATGCTCCACCAAAAACGAACAGTATTGGAATGCTTGTTACACCAACATGTCTTCGGTCACTGGACACAATGCCACGCTGATTAGGTAACAGGGGTCCGATATGGACCGTTCAACGTAAAACTTTACACTTCCTGTTGTCAGGGGGCGTGGCTTAAGTGATGTCATGATTTGACCATACAGTTTTGCGGGGGACCGGATGTGGGTCAATAACTGAAGGTTTGATGTATTAGACTTTTTTCGTGTAAGAGCTGTAAGCGTTTCGTTTTTCATGGCGAGATGTCCAACTTTGACGTCTGGCCCCGCCCCTTCAGCATTCATGAAAACGCACAATTTTGATATCGTTTGTTCCCCCGTGCCTTATGAAGAAACTGGCCAAGTTTGAACCAAATCGAGCGAAATTCATAGGAGGAGTTCGTTCAAATGCGGAGGCTGTAAACGGCCAAAAAGGGGTGAAAATTTGGTCATCGTTCCAAAATGGCCGCCTTACCATTTATTGTACAACATTGGTGCCAGAGGGTTTTCTGTGCATCTTGGTGAGTTGGACAAGTGTACCAAATTTCATGATTCTACGTCAAACTAAGGTCAATGCGGAGGGTATTTTGAAAATTTCTAGGGGGCGCTCTTGAGCCGTTTCTGTGGCGATTTTTGCCACGCCCCCAAAATACGTAATTTTTCACCAGTCCTGACGAGTCCGCCAAATTTGGTGAGTTTTCGTATATGATAAAGCCTCCAAAAGGCCACTTCTTTGGGGGGAAGAAAAATAAAAAAAAAAAAAATAATAATAATAAACACTACAATTACAATAGGTCCTTGCAGCGCTTCGCTGCTTCGGGCCTAATAAACACTACAATTACAATAGGTCCTTGCAGCGCTTCGCTGCTTCGGGCCTAATGAAGAAATCCTGCGATTACAATAGGCCTTCAGCAGAGCTTCGCTGCTTCGGGCCTAATAAACACTACAATTACAATAGGCCTTCGCAGCGCTTAGCTGCTCGGGCCTAATAAGAGTAGCTTTAGGGCAGTACAGTACTACTGTATTGTAGATTATAACACTACTCCAACTAACCACATAATTAACCTAACAAATTTCAACATATCAGGAGCCCAGTTAAACTTTATTTTGTTTGTTTTTCAGATGATGAGTCCAGCTTTGAAGAGGCAGCTGGCAGCAGCACACAACAGACAGTGGCAGGTGATGGTGGCAGGTGATGGTGGCAGGTGATGGTGGTGGCAGGTGATGGTGGCAGGTGATGGTGGCAGGTGATGGTGGCAGTGGCAGGTGATGGTGGCAGAAGATGCAAGAGTCCCACGTCTTCTACTGAGGAATCCCAAGAAGTTCACACATGTGCTTTAGAACAACTCAAAACTGATTTGAAAATGTTTCAATTCTCCACAACCATGTTTCTTTGTCCCCTGACAGATCTGTAAATGTATTTTTTACACAGACATTAGGATTGATAGTTTATGGTACAATTAAGATGTCCTAACTTAATACAGTCAGATGGTTTAATAAGGACTCTGAGTTTCTGCATGACTCACAGGATAAAAACACATTTGCTGTTCTATCAGGATACAGAAACATACATTTTGGAAGTAAAATCGATTATTTTGTCACCAATTTTGTTGTCCTAAATCACATGCATACATTGAAATTGTGAAAGTATGCGATGAGTTGATAAAGAAGTTACTGAATTACAGGTTACTGTAGTTTTTAAATGACCAAAGAATGTTTTTTTTTGTTGTCATCATTACAAGATTTGATCTGTGCACATCGTCTGTTTTGCACACACATTTTGAATGTTTAATTTTTATGTTTTTCTGATATACCTCAAATTGCACTAAGAAAGAAACTTGTTTCAAACAAGCAGTATCAATTGTTTACAAGAATTTGTTAAAATGTTTGGTCCATTAAAGAGCTCAGATGTTCACTAGTATTTGCAGTTTTTTATTGTGATAATAATTTTATACAAATGTTAACTGCATGTGAACACAAATACATGACAAGTATCTTTTTAGAAGAACTCTACTGTGACTTCAGCAACCTGAAGGTCATCTCTACCTCCACCTGACTGAGCAAAGGTAAACTTTAAATGACTTGTTGAGGAGTCAGACAAGGAGAGTTTGTGTATCATTTGACGAGCCAGTCCAACAGCGGGTATGCAGGATCACCTGAAGAGACTGACGTCCTTCAATGTTCCTCACAGACTGCAAAAAAAGGACATGCCAATATTTAGTGTTCAACTTTTTATTTGTTTAAAGATATGGTTCAAACAAATTTTATTTAAAAAAAAACTTTACAGCTAAGTATGTCTACTGATTACTTAGTTGTAATACCAGTAGTTTAATACAATATACAGTAGTAAAGTTTAGCCTTACATTTTGGCAACATTTAACTATTTGTTTAAAGACATGGTTCAAACAAATTTTATTAAAAAAAAAACTTTACAGCTAAGTATGTCTACTGATTACTTAGCTGTAATGGTTTAATACTAAATACAATAGTAAATTTTAGCCTTACATTTTGGCAACATTTAACTATTTGTTTAAAGACATGGTTCAAACAAACATTTTTTTAAATAAAACTTTACAGCTAAGCATCTCTAAGCAACATGCCTGGCAACTTGCAACTGATGCTCCAGAAACAGGAAAACAGAGGAAGAATAGTAATTAATAACTAATACAGACAGTATCACGCAGACAGGTAGAAAAAGAAAGGACAAAAAGTTTATTAGCATACAGCGTTTTTATTATCTTACCAACAGTTGTCCACGACAGCTTGGAGAATAGAGGACGTCCAGCGCTCTCATCCTGTGAATAAAAAAACTAAAAGCACGCGCTGCTTCGCCTGTAGTTCAATCAGGGAGTGCAGTAAAAACTCAGTCTCCGTCATTACAATCTGGCGCGGGTCCATTGACGCGTCTGTTTACTTTCGTCCCGGAAGCAACTTCTTCTTCTGTGGTTTTAACGGAAGTAACTTCTTCTTCTGTGTTTTTTTAAGGGGGAGTGTACCACTCTGCGCATGTCAGAACTTCTGATCAGAATAAAAGCCTGCTGCATGTAAACACTCGTCATGAACGGATTGTGCCCATGTAAACGGTGCTATCTAATTATGTAATCAGAGCACATTTCAATCCGGTCACAAAATTTTGTCCATGTAAACACAGCTATTGATACTAGCAATAACAGCATTGTAAGAAGGGGACAGTTGAACCTGGAGGCCTCCACCTCTGTTTAAAGCTGCTCTCTGGGATTTCTGTATGACCAAAACACTTAGAAAAATTTTCAACAAGGAAAAGCATTCTGCTCCCGGACTGGAGCCACAGTCCGTGGTCTGTGAACTTGAGATCTGCAGCTCCGCCCCAGCTGCTGTCTCTCGGAGACGCTGCAATATTCTGTGTTTATATGTTAATAAAACCTTCTAAAAAAATAAAATAAAACCATTGAGCGCTAGTCCAGCACACCAGAAGACCAGGAAATCTTCAGAGCCTCTGGCAGCCACGTTGAACCCTACTTTTATTCACTCGTGACAATTTCACTTCCTCATTCATTGCAGTCGGCAGAGGAAGCGGTACAGAGCGGTGGATGAAGCGATTATTTGACTTTTGGAAGAAAAAAAAAGTCCTGATCAGGGATTAAGAAGGGGAATTTAATACATTTGTGTGACATACAAAACAGTCCTGCATCGCTTTCCAATCCTTTGAACGAGAACGTGCGCGGCGCTGGGGCTGGGACAGGTGGGGGCGTGGGTTGGGGCGTGAGAAGCTCTGTTGAGGACAACTGGAACGCAGCTCTTTATTGGCTGATTAAAAACTCTGTTTTTATTGGCTGGAAAATGGCGTGTCACCTTTTCTTTTTAGAAATGCTTATTTACCACCTGGAGAAGCAAGGAGACAATATATACAGCAAACCCCCACTTACGACTCCATCGACCTACGAACAACGGGACCTACGAACGTCCATCCATCCATCCATCCATCCATTTTCGTCCGCTTATCCGGGGTCGGGTCGCGGGGGTAGCAGCCTAAGTAGGGAGGCCCAGACTTCCCTCTCCCCAGCCACTTGGAGCAGCTCCTCTGGGGGAATCCCAAGGCGTTCCCAGGCCAGCCGAGAAACATAGTCCCTCCAGCGTGTCCTGGGTCTTCCTCTGGGTCTCCTCCCGGTGGGACATGCCCGGAACACCTCACCAGGGAGGCGTCCAGGAGGCATCCTAACCAGATGCCCGAGCCACCTCAACTGGCTCCTCTCGATGTGGAGAAGCAGCGGCTCTACTCCGAGTCCCTCCCGGATGACCGAGCTTCTCACCCTATCTCTAAGGGAGAGTCCAGCCACCCTGCGGAGAAAACTCATTTCAGCCGCTTGTATCCGAGATCTTGTTCTTTCGGTCATAACCCAAAGCTCATGACCATAGATGAGGGTGGGAACGTAGATCGATCGGTAAATTGAGAGCTTTGCCTTTTGACTCAGCTCTCTCTTCACCACGACAGACCGGTACAGCGCCCGCTTCACTGCGGACGCTGCACCTATCCGCCTATCGATCTCACGCTCCAGTTTTCCCTCATTCGTGAACAAGATCCCGAGATACTTAAACTCCTCCACTTGGGGCAGGACCTCCTCCCCGACCCGGAGAGGGCATGCTACCCTTTTCCGGCTCAAGACCATGGCCTCGGATTTGGAGGAACTGATCCTCATCCCGGCCGCATCACATTCAGCTGCAAACCGCTCCAGCGAAAGCTGTAGATCACGAACTGATGAAGCCAATAGGACCACATCATCTGCAAAAAACAGAGAAGCGATTCTAAGGCCACCAAAACGGATCCTCTCAACACCTTGGCTGCGCCTAGAAATTCTGTCCATAAAAGTTATGAACAGAATCGGTGACAAAGGGCAACCTTGGCGGAGTCCAACTCTCACCGGAAACGAGCCTGACTTACTGCCAGCGATGCGGACCAAGCTCTGACACCGGTCGTACAGGGACCTAACAGCCCATATCAAAGGGCCTGGTACCCCATACTCCCGGAGTACCCCCCACAGAACCCCCCGAGGGACGCGGTCGAATGCCTTTTCCAAGTCCACAAAGCACATGTAAACTGGTTGGGCAAACTCCCACGCACCCTCCAGGACCCTGCTGAGGGTGTAGAGCTGGTCTAGTGTTCCACGACCAGGACGAAAACCACACTGCTCCTCCTGAATCCGAGGTTCGACTATCCGACGGACCCTCCTCTCCAGAACCCCTGAATAGACCTTACCAGGGAGGCTTAAGAGTGTGATCCCTCTATAGTTGGAACACACCCTACGGTCCCCCTTTTTGAATAGGGGAACCACCACCCCAGTCTGCCAATCCAAGGGAACTGCCCCCGATGTCCACGCGATATTGCAGAGTCGCGTAAGCCAACACAACCCCACAACATCCAGAGCCCTAAGGAACTCAGGACGAATCTCATCCACCCCCGGAGCCTTGCCACCGCGGAGCTTTTTAACCACCTCGGCGACCTCAGCACCAGAGATTGGAGAGCCCGACCCAAAGTCCCCAGGCTCCGCTTCCTCAGTGGAAGACGTGCCAGTAGGATTGAGGAGGTCTTCGAAGTATTCCGCCCACCGACTCACAACATCCCGAGTTGAGGTCAACAGCACGCCATCCCCACCATAAATGGTGTTGGTCGCGTACCGCTTTCCCCCCCTGAGACGCCGGATGGTGGACCAGAATCGCCTCGAAGCCGTACGGAAGTCATTCTCCATGGCCTCTCCGAACTCCTCCCACGCCCGAGTTTTTGCCTCAGCAACCACCTGAGCCGCATGCCGCTTGGACTGCCGGTACCTATCTGCTGCTTCCAGGGTCCCACAGGCCAAAAAGGCCCAATAGGACTCCTTCTTCAGCCTGACAGCATCCCTCACCGCCGGCGTCCACCACCGGGTTCTAGGGTTGCCACCACGACAGGCACCAACAACCTTGCGGCCACAACTCTGATAAGCCGCCTCGACAATAGAGGCGCGGAACATAGCCCACTCGGACTCCATGTCCCCCGCCTCCCTCGGAACGTGTTCAAAGCTCTCCCGGAGGTTAGAGTTAAAGCTCCGCCTAACGGGAGACTCTGCCAGACGTTCCCAGCAGACCCTCACAATACGTTTGGGTCTGCCAGGTCTGACCGGCATCCTCCCCCACCATCGGAGCCAACTCATCACCAGGTAGTGGTCAGTTGACAGCTCCGCCCCTCTCTTCACCCGAGTGTCCAGGACATGCGGCCGCAGATCAGATGAGACGACAACAAAGTCGATCATCGAACTGCGACCTAGGGTGTCCTGGTGCCAAGAGCACATATGGACACCCTTATGCCTGAACATGGTGTTCGTTATGGACAATCCATGACGAGCACAGAAGTCCAACAACAGAACACCACTCGGGTTCAGATCAGGGGGGCCGTTCCTCCCAACCACACCCCTCCAGGTCTCACTGTCATTGCCCACGTGAGCGTTGAAGTCCCCCAGCAGAACAAGGGAGTCCCCAGGAGGCGCACCCTCCAATACCCCCTCCAAGGACTCCAAAAAGGGTGGGTAATCTGCGCTGCCGTTTGGCGCATAGGCACAAACAACAGTCAGAGCCCGTCCCCCCACACGTAGGCGAAGGGAGGCTACCCTCTCGTTCACCGGGGTGAACCCCAACGTACAGGCACCAAGATGGGGGGCAACAAGTATGCCCACTCCTGCTCGGCGCCTCTCACCAGGGGCAACTCCAGAGTGGAAGAGTGTCCAACCCCTCTCAAGGAAACTGGTTCCAGAGCCAGAGCCATGCGTTGAGGTGAGTCCGACTATTTCTAGCCGGAACCTCTCAACCTCACACACTAGCTCAGGCTCCTTCCCCACCAGAGAGGTGACATTCCATGTCCCAATGGCCAGCTTCTGTAGCCGAGGATCAGACCGCCAGGGTCCCCGCCCTCGGCCACCACCCATTCCACAATGCACCCGACCCCTTTGGCCCCTCCCACAGGTGGTGAGCCTATGGGAAGGGGGACCGTCTCCTACGAACGTATCATATTTAATAAAAATATGAAATTACTGTATTAAAAAAAAAATAAAAAAAAATTTGTGTTTAAATGTTCTTAATTTCATGTGTACATCACTTTGTTGCAGCTGTGGTTGTTTTAAAGGCTTTATAAATAATAATTATGATAAAAATGATCATTTCTGATCATTTTTGAGCAATCTTGGGCAGCAGGAAGTAGGTCTTCAGTTTACACGGTCACAAATTAATGTAGAACACCGGACGCCATTTTAGGTTCAGTCACGGGGGTCTCCGGTCACAAATTAATGTAGAACACCGGACGCCATTTTAGGTTAGCTGCCGGGAGCCGGCCTTTGAAAACTGGTGACCAGGATCGCATCATATGGATTAATTACTAGCTGGAATCGCTCTGTGAGCTCTGTGGACGTCTCAGGCTGGAGCAGCAGCTGCAGATTGATCGCCGATTGCGCCGCACCGCCGCTCCAACACCAGCCCATGGCCTGGCTAGCAGAAGCTAGCCAGCTAGCTAACACAGGCCTTGAGCAGCTGCTGGTGGTTCACTCGGCGGCTGCCGCGCTGCTCGGCCCGACAACAATCATGGCAACGCAAGGCAACCTAAGATGTCGGCTTTGACCATCTCAAAGTAAGAAAATATATTTTTATTTATTCTGTAAATGTGAATAGCAATGTTTAACATTACAGTACACTACTGTACATGCTTAAATGTGTGCGCACGCTCCGTTAGCGGTATTTCCACGACCTACGAACGGAATAAGGACCTACGAACTGGACGCTAATTTCACCCCCTAGCTACGGCAGAATCGAGCTGCGAACCGTTCTTATCTCCCTAACTCGTTCGTAACTAGGGGGCTACCTTATATATTTTTTTTTTTTTTTCTCCAGAGATTACCTGGCTAACATCAGTCTGTCAGGAGGTAGTGACAGAGTGAAGAAATATGTT
>JBBPBX010052191.1:0-24302 GCA_038048925.1 Garcialebias charrua
GGCGAAGTCAGTTTTGTTTTCATTAATTCAGCTGATGGTATACAGAGAAAGATCAGCAGCATGTCTGCTGCCCTTTCAACAAAAGATAAAACTCAAGGATCTTCTCAGGCCTGCAATAAAGACTTAACTATGACTGGATCCAAAGTCAAAGAAAAGACTCACATTCCTGAAGGGACTTTACCACCTCCGTGCCCTCAGCCATCTTGTTTGTTAACATCCTCTGGAGCTGGGTCCATTTTCAGTTGCACATCGATCTTAAAAAATGTCCCGTCTGACAAACCTTTGTCACTGTTGGAGCTGCCTCGTCTGATTGCTGACATAGGAGCAGAGAGAGCGATAGCTGAGACTAAATGGAAAGACGGGCCTCGACTAATGGCTGCAGCATTAGGGACTGCCTTCCCCACTGGACAGACTCAGCTGAAAGCAGAAAGGTACAAGATGATTATTGTAGAGGCTTCATTTTGGCATATTGTACACCTTTAAGTTGACATTTTAATTGTTTTGCATATGGAAGCAATTTTTAATTTATTTACAACGGTCATTTCTTTATTAAAAAGAGCAGACAAATAATAGTCGTAGTTGAAAACCTAGCTGTGCCACCAACAGACAATGAACACATTATTTTACTGACACAGTAAACACTTTAGTGTTCAACCTGTGTGTTGTCTCATTTTTGTTACAGAAAAGCTGACGATTTTAGCCATCAATATTTACCCCTCAAGCCTTATGATTCTTAATGAAATTCTTGTTAAACTTAATGCTGTTTTTTTATTTTTTATTATTGTTTTGTTTCAGTCCTGAAGAAAAAAATGACTTAGTAAAAGTACCAGCAGGGAAAAAGATAACTAAAGATGAAAAGATGATCCAACCAGAAACATTTCCAAATACTGGCACAGAAGTTGTTCAGATGTTTGCCCAGAGACGAGATCCAGGGGAACTGGAGCTGTTTTATCTAAAACAAGTAGAGGGGGATACTTACAGGTACAAGTGAAGTGGAATCTTTATCTGCTGTTACAGTCTCATTTTGGTTGTGTTCTGAACGTTGAAATACAGATTCTTACTGTCGTATTCTCTTTGTTCTTAGACCTTATGACCTGCAGGTCGTCCATTCCAGTGAGGCTGGTCCTGAGCACTATATCTTCTCTCGTAACAGTGTGATTCATGTGACAAAGACAGGTTTGGGTGGAGTTGTGTGTCTCGCAGATTGGTACAGGGAGCATGTGTTGTGGACAGCTTTACAGGAAATCCCTTTTTTCAGGAACTTCAGCGTGCAAAAAGTTTTTACTAGGTAGAGTCTGTAGCTGTTTTTTTTTTACTTCTCAACCGCTGATTACAACTTCTATCGTGATCTTTTTATACTTCTCTTTTCATCTGCTCTTTGGTTAAACGTGGCAGATGGTATAAGAACATGCGAGCAATCCATTTTCAGCGAAGGTGTAAGAATCTGCAAGATATTCTTCTTGTAGCTGTCCCTCAGTTCAGAAATGCTCTTTATTTGTTTACCAGGTAAGTTTGTGGTTACGCGAGTCTTTAAGTAAGATTTACTGTGTACCGTTCAGCTTGTTAAAATGAAGTATATAACACATGTTTAATGTATTATTGTACAATCAGAGTGGAGCGAGACGTTCATTTAAAATAGTAGGACAGTGGCGCAGTGTCAAACAAACGTCTTATCTTTTTACAGGGTAACCGAGGAACTGAAAGAGACACACATGATTGATCTGGATGACTCTAAAACCTACACATTGTTGGAATTCAAAAATGTGTTGATTCATAAAAATGAAGAGTGTCTTCTGAAGCTGACAACGTTATCTCAGTATCATGCTGATGTTCTAAATGCGGTATTTAAAAAATGTTTTTTTTTTTTACGTTAATAGCCCCCTGTGTTCTTGGCATACTTCCACAATTATGAACAAATTAAAAGCAAAGAAAATTGTTTTTCATTAATATTCTTAATATGTTTGCAAAATATTTACAGATATTGTAAGGAACCTATTATCAAAATGTATATTGTATCAATCTAATTAAGCTGTTCTCATCTTCAGGTGAGAGAGGAGAGCTATAAGACAAACAAAGAGCTTCAGATGTGTCTAAAGCTTGCAAAGAGGCAACCCGGATGTTCAGAACCCATGTACCTGCATTTGGCCTATCAAAATCAGTTGAAGAAAGAGTTGTGCCAATCTAATAACGTCCTGCAGAAACTGGGACGTTTCGCTGTGCTCGTCCATCAAATGCTTGTACAGAGTCTCGTCACAGTCACCCAACAAGATGAGGTTTCCCTTCTCAGACTTTTAAAGGTATCAGGAGTTTAAGAACTTCACTGTGATACAGTGTACCTCAACAGTAAAACATTTGTGTACTGTATTTTTCGGCCTATAAGCCATTTTTTGTGTGCATAATTTTCATGCCTTGTGACTTTTATGCCAAAGTGACTTATTTATAGATTTTTCCCATATTTATAAACCAATTTTTGGCTGAGATATGACCGTTTTGATTCATTCCGACTGAAAATATTGAACACTACCATTTTCAGCCGCTAGATGGCACTTGAGCAGTCTGGCATGCCGTTGTGTCATTTAATAGATAAAAGTTATTAATGACACAATTAATGACACAATTGGCTCCTCATAGTCTTCTACCTTCGTCCAGCTCGCCTGGAGCAACTGTCAAATCAGCTTCATTTTGTTGCGCCGCCCCGACGAAATGCAGCTAATTTGAGCATTGAAGTAGATTTATTAAGTAAAAGTCCAACTAAGACACACCTTTACTATAAAGTCGAGCAAACAAATAATTGTTTTAAGTGCATATCTTGTTAAATTTCAAAGAAATGCGCAGCGTTCCTCTTTCCTGATTTCCTCCCTCTGCGCGCTCCTGGAGCACCAAGTCAGCAAATACTTTGGAAGTACAGCTGATTTTACCATTACTATGCATTTATTAAGTAAAAGTTCAACTGAGACACACCTTTACTATAAAGTCAAACAAACAATTGTTTTTAGGTGGTTATCTCTTTAAATTTCAAAGACACTGACAGTGAGTCGTTCTTCTGTGCACTCCTACTTCTGCATATCGGCTTTTGAAATGCAGCTGATTTGATTGTCAAAGTGCATTTATTAAGTAAAAGTTCGACTGAGAAACACCTTTACTATAATTTCTAGCAATCAAATAATTGTTTTTAAGTGTTAATCTTGTTAAATTCTTGTTAAAGTCCTCCCGTGCACGCTTCTGTGACCACCATTTGGCAGCCAATTGATTTTTGGCACAACACCGGCCCACATTTCTGGGTTGTCAGTGGTGACACATAATAGATGTGATTCATACGGTGAAGCGACACATTTATGGATTTTTCCACTTTATTAGACACATTTGGACTAATGCGACTTAAACGGCAGTGTTACATGTATGGTGGAAAATACGGTCTTCTGTATTAAAATGGTATTTTCACAACAAGCTTGATGAATAAATATAAACACAAAGCTACAATAACACTTAAAGTCAGTGCAAAATAGATAATATCTTTAGTTTTGATTTTCCGTAATTAAAATTTTTGACGTTTTTTTTTAGAAGGCTACATCACGGCAGTGCTGTCTGTTTCACACCGACCTGTGTTTCAGTACCAACAGTCAGCTGACTGTTGACCCACCAGTCCATGAATTTTTCAAAACTGTGAGTGAATTCATCGTAACTGCTGTCAACACCATTATTCAGGTATTTTACATTACGCCATGGATGTGCAAAACAAATGTTTTCATCCTTAAGAAAGCTATTAGTCACAGCCCTTATTTAGAGCAATGAGCATTGAGATTTATGTCAACATGAATACTTTTGTTTCTGGCAGAGATGTGAAAATTTGGGATTTTTCCTGGAGCTCAGCAACAATGTGTGCAACTGTGATCAGGGTGCAATCTCTGACTGTAACTGTGTTAATTATGCAGGTATGGTCACTTGTATCGATATTTCTGTTGATAATATTGATGTAATTTCAGTTGATTTTAGCTAACTAAAGATTATTGTAAACTTCACAGTAGCTACATTTATAGTTGCAAAATCCAACTGATGCTGATTTAGTTGTTTTTTCAATACCAACTTTTGTTTTATTACTAGGAGAAAACTATGACAAAGTAAAAGACCTATCACTCAGAGGCATGCCAACTCGTCAGCTGGTGCAGTCTAAAGCAACTTCACTAAAAGTGGAAAGCAACATGGTGCACAGCTGCTACGTTCCTCTGTCTAAAACCCAACTTGAGCGGCATATCAACATCAATGATGTGACAAAACGAGTAGAGACTGAGCAGGCCAAGATTTTGCAGGCAAGACTTTTACTTCTGTGTACTATAATAACTGGTCCTAATGCAATTTCAATAATTATGAAGAAGAGTTTGCAGTACTGTATATGTGGTACCAATGTTTTTCTTCGCTTACTGCTTTCAGGACACTGAGATAGAAATTCAGCAGGTGTATCGACGCTATGAATGGTTGAAGGACATCCATGTGCTTGTTATTCAGTGGAGTCCAGCTTCTTTAGAATCCATGAAGGACCAGCCTGCTGCAGCATATGAGGAACTCATTAAACAGCTGCGCAGCTGGGCTCAGAGAATCAGCACAGTTGACTCATTCATCTGTACCTCCAACCAACTCTTCAACATCAGCTGTTCTCACACAAAGGATGCTCTACGTACGTGTTCAGCACTGGTAAAACCTTTCTTTTAGCGCAACCTTAAGGTTCACCTTGCACTTAAGCAATTTCACTCATATGCACAAGAAATTTATTTTCGTTACATGTTCTAACTTGTATCTATAACTACGTTTTCAGGTATAATGAAACAATACCTGAACCGTGGTAGCTCTGTTCTGCAGTCTTAGAATCCTGAGGTTGCAGGTTTGAGCCCAGTTTGGGTCAGGAAGGGCATTCAGCGTAAAACAATGATTAAATCTTTCATGCAAGTTTGCTTCTCTGGTGACACCCCTGAAGAAGGGAGCAACCAAAAGGAAAACAAACATTGAAAAAATACAAGCAAAGACAGGCTATGCCATATGATCCGTGATTAAATTAGACAAAATACATTTTAGAAGCAACACGATTTTTAAAAAATTAATTAGTATTTCTTATATTTTGAAAACATATTTGAACAAAATTTTATATGTACCGGTATGCGTCACGAACGCAACCTATAAGTTTCACTTTGACTAAAAATGTCTTCTTATTCAGGAACATGTGTAGTACATTTTTTTATTAAGAAATCATTTTCCATATTCTCTGTTTTCACTGTAACTCTTTCCCTTTTCCCTTTCCCCCCCCCCCCCAGGGCAACAGTTGTGCCTCATTGAGGAGCAGATCCTGGAGCAGCTGGTTGATCAAGTGAAGGTCAACTCAGAAAGCTTCATATCTGACTTGGCGAAGACTTCTGATGAACTTAAGACAGAACCCGAAGACTTGCGTGGCTTCTCAATTTATGCTTTAAGGGTATGGAAACCGTGAAATTACATTCAAAACATGTAAAACACATGCATCACTTGTAGAGAAGCTGGTTATCAGTGCAAAAAGAAGCTTGCGGTCTAAAGGGACAACACAAAGGGGTTTGTTCTAGGTCGATGGGAATGTCATGCTTTATATGGCTGCCTTTTAGTCACATATTCAAGTACAGTACAGTACAGTATACTGAATAATTTATGTAGAAGACATTGCTGTGTAAGAGTAAATGTATTGTGTACTTTGATTTCATTATCTGAGGTACTGCTTCCTGCAATAAAGTTTACAATATTACTTTTTAAAGGAACACTTTTACAGCAGGTCCTGATGCATGCTCAATAATCCAGGTAGATAAATCTATCAAGGTTAAGTCAGGTCCTCTGGACGGATTCTTCCTTGTTGAAACGTTTCATCTTTTATCCAAAAGACATCTTACAAGAACTCTTTGTCTTACAAGAAGTCTTTTGGATAAACGGCGAATTGTTTCAACAAAAAGAATCTGTCCAGAGGACCTGACTCAGCCTTTTTGGACTTTTTCTGCAGCTTTTAAAAAAAGGCTGTTTGGAAAGTTTATACGCATTTAAGTATAAGAGCTGTTCATCATCATCTCTCTTACAATTTTTTTTCCTCATCTACTTGTTATTTATCCAGGTAGTCTCATTGAGCCACAAGAACTCATTTTCAAGAGAGACCTGTTAGGGAGCACATGGTGGGGGTTAAGGGCCTTGCTCAAGGGCCCAGAGTTTAGGACATGATATCTTCAAACACTGTACTTTTGTCATTTTAAAACATCATCTGAACATAAAATGTTTTAGCTCCTGAAAGTTTTATGATGTAAGATAATAAATGTTTTTTTCCACTTATCAAATAAATTTTGAAAACAGGAAAAACAAATTATTTTTTCTCTCTTTTTTTTTCTCCCCCTGTGCAGGTGAAGGAATCTGTGAAAATGTTGGCTGACATGCAGAAACGTTTGGAATACATTCTTTCCCTCCACAACACTATTTGCATGAACTGTAGGGAAATGACTGAGCAGGAGCTGACTTTAAAAGAAAAGGTTAGCTGGCATTAATGTAAAAATGATTCCATAAATAACCCCTTTATAGTTGTGCTCTTTATTTATGTGCATAACTTTGAAACATTACAGCTGTTTGATCAAATCCCAGAATGACTTTTGTCTACTCTCATGTTTGTGTTCTATATTTAGATGCTGAGCTTGTGGGATCATTTTATTTCCATCTTGAAGCAAGCAGATAGCCTTTTGTGCCACAGTCTTCCATCAGTGATTGATGCATTGGACACAATGGTTTCATTTTTGGTCTGCGACCTTAAAAATATAATCTTCAAGGCTACATCTGGGTCCTTCCTTGACCCGAGTCAGAATGCCAATGAGATGGTCTCCAAGCTAAACTACATGTGTGCACATGCGCAGAGTCTCAGTACAAAGCTGGAAGAACTTTACGTGAGCAGTCAAAACATGCAAGGTGAAGCAAAAAAAGTTTCAAATGTTAAATTTCATTAGATAAATGTTAGATTAAAAGGTAAAATGATTTTTTTTTTTTTTCACAAGATGGTATCCAATTGCATAACCGCTGTTTTTGTTCCGTAGAACATCCACTGGATTTAACCAGTTTGACTACTGGTGTTAGAAAAGTTACAGCTCGTAAAGAGTTGTGGCAACTAAAAGCTGCGTTCTCTGCCTGGTTGGAAGAATGGAAACAGCTACAACTCAGTGAGGTAACTTGTCAGATAATTTATTTTTTATTTATTTGCAAGAATATGTTTTTTTTTTGCTTACATACATATGTTGTACCACATTTTAAAAATAGAATGTTCCCTAACCTCAAATTGTCTTTTTTATTTATTTATTGAGAACAAAAGCACCCTATACATGCAAACATACATACACATTTAAATAGGTAATATGCTTAGGTATATGTATGTTGCTCTGTAGCTGTATTGCTATTAGATATTATTATTATTATTATTAGTAGTAGTAGTAGTACGGTAGTAGTAGTTGTAGTAGTATTCTAATTATTCAAGAAATAATTTGAATTCTTAGTATTGCTCTTCCTTACAGTCTCAAGACAAACGTTGCCTCAGAAAATAGACATATAAACTCCTCTATTAATCTGCAGTTCTGTCTTTGTTAGGTTGTGATCTCACAAGCTCAGGAAAACATTGCTAAATGGAAGGAGCAAATTTGCAGTTTGACAAATATCTTACCTATCAGTGATGCACTGCTGGAGGAGACTTCAGGAGTCCTAGATAGTCTAAGTTCTCGGGTTGAAGTTATGGCAAAGCTGACCAGTTCTACACTTAAAGAAAATCACAGGAAAGCTATTTTCCAAGGTTGGAGATTTTGATTATAATGTATCTTTATGCAAGCATAGTTATCAGTGCAAATGTGTATTAGTTTCCAGCGTATCTATTATAATTGTGCATTTTCGGCAACTTAATGTATGTTGCAAATTGTTTATAACAAAATGCAAAGACAGAGTATTGTGTAAAGCATTTGAATTGATAGATTGACAATAACATTGGAGACCACTTTCTTGACCAAAAGATATGATTCTGATTCTCATATCTATGACTATACAGTAACTGGTTCAATTTTATAGGGCTGGGCCTATTGTATATTCCGGGGAAGACATTCACTGTGGTTGAAGTCATGTCTCAGCAACCTGAAAATCACCAACGACTAATTGACAAGGTTAGTAGGCAGGACATAAATTATGTTTAGAACAAGTAGGCACCATGAAGACAATGTTGAAATACTTTGTATCTGCTTATAAAAACAGGCTCAGTAATCACTTCACATAAAATACAGTACATTTTTATCTTGTCAGATATGCAGGGATGCACAAACAGCGTGGAAAGTGATGCAGAGCTTTCAAACACTTTCTCTGGGATGGAAGGACAAATTATTTCAGCTAGATGAAGTGTTTCGTCCTGCTTGTCAGCACTGTGAAACACAGGATGGCTTATCAAAGGAAAACAGGCTCACAGAAGTCACTCCTTTAAACGTTCAAACAGTCTGTCAATGCTCATGTGATGACTCCAGATTCATCATTCTCGGTGAGACCAAATATAATTAAGGACTTTAATAATATAAATGTGCTTTTGATGCAACTTTTCTGACATAATTAGTAACTGTAGTACTCTGATTACAAGTTGTTAGAATTTGCTTTATGCTTCTTTTTTTAGGTCTAGAAACACTTTTTGCTGAGATCGACAATGATCTGATAACTCTGTCCATCATGATGAAGTCCCCAGTCAGTGTTGAATTCAGGCTGCAGTTGGACGATTGGGTTCAGTCACTACGGGAGCTTGGTAAAGTAGTAATTAGACAAGTATTAAAATATATTTTTTACTTGTCTTGAAGGGCTCATTGATTTAATAAAAAATATATTTATAGCGAAGCTACTTGATTTATTTGAATCACATCAACAAATGTGGGGCTTCCTGATCAAGACATTTAGAGAAATGCCCTTTTATGATCAAGGAGGCGATCTGGTAAGTTCCATTATCATCATAAGTTAAACATATTTTATTTATTTAAAAAAAACTAATTGTTTTTGAAGATATTTGATATTTTGAAGTTGAACTGTTTGTTCCCCTGTTTTTGTAGCTGAGGCGTTTTCAACCAGTTGATGAGACTTTTAAAGAGCTGATGTGCTCTGTATCTGCAGAACCACACGTGCTGAACTTTTTGTTCACAGAGACAAATGACAGATTTCATGGTATTGGACTTTGCCAGATTCTCAGTGAAGGTTTGTCTACAATGCAAGACATTTGCAACCAGATGGAGGAGTTCCTTTGCACTGTCCGAGACCAGTTTTCAAGACTCTGGTTCTTGAGAGACAGGGAGGTGATGCAACTACTTTCTTATCATCCTTTGCCTTTTACGCTGCAGAACTTTATACGCAAATGCTTCAAAGGAGTATGCTGGCTTGAAGTGGACTTTGAAACACCAAGAAATATAATCAACATGGAGAGCTGTAAGCCTTCTTCTGAAAACCAAAAACAAATGAAGGTGCTTGGTGTTATGGGCAGCCTCCAGGAACACATTTCTTTTCAACCTCCCTTGGAACCAAATCCTGATGTCCTGAGTTGGTTATGTGTCTTTGAGCAACAGTTGAAGTTGACCATGATGAAGCTTATGCAGCAATGCGCATGGGTGCAAAACCAACGTAAATTATCCAGTCAAGATTTAGCATGTGACAAGAAAGACACAGACGCACAGCTATGCAATTCTGATGTGATGGAAGATCCACAGCATGTATTAGATCTGCTTTCTGAGTATCCACTTCAATGTCTGCTGGTGGTTCAAGAGGCAGTTTGGTGCAGTGCTGTTCTGGAGGCTTTTCAAGAAAACGATCTTGCAAAGCTGAGCAAAATAAAGACATACAACTCTGTAAAACTGGAAATCCTTGGTAATACCATAAGGAATGCAGTTATGGGCTCTAAAAGTAAAGCTCTAGTTTCCAAGTACACAATGATGTGTTTGCGTGCTTTAGTACAGCTTACAATGAATCATGCACAACAGTTGTCACTACTGATGAAGGTGCTGTGTGTTCTGGAGAAGTCTTTTGAGTGGCTAAGCTTGATGAAGTATCATATAAATCCAGAAGATCAAAGTCTGCAAGACATTTGTAATTCATCGTGTTATGTGGATGTTTTAGGGCACAAATTTCAATATGGCTTTGAGTATTATGGACCAGAAGGCTTGATGATGGTGCATACACCTTCCACAGACAAGGCCATACAGGGGCTAATCCTTGCTCTGACAAGGTACAGGTCTGGGTATGTGAGTGGACCTTCCATGTGTGGAAAAACAAACACTGCAGTTCAGTTGGGAAAAGCTCTTGGACAACTGTATGTTCTTAGACAGTGTTATCCAAACATGACATCTGGTGTTGTTCAGCAGATGTTGCAGGGTGCACTTCAGTCAGGTGCGTGGTTGCTGCTGGAATCTGTGGACTTACTAAGACAAAATGTTCTGTCCTCACTAGGACAACTTCTAGTGGACATACATCAGTTCTTCGGATCACAAAAAACTAAAAACCAAAGGCTGAATGATGAACAAGACAACAAACCAGATGGAAAGTTTACTGGTTGCAGAAACATTTCTGATCCTGAATGCCATATTGTATTTTTAGGAAAAGAAATATTTCCCATTTCAAGCTATGGATGTGTTCTCATCTCATCAAATGGGTATGCTCCCAATATTCCAGAAAGTCTGCGATTTGTAACCAGACCTATTGCGTTGACACACCCAGATCATAGAATAATTGCTGAAGTAACATTAACTTCAATTGGTTTCTCTGAAGCCATGTCTTTAAGTTATCGTCTGGTGTCCCTGATCAGCTTGGCCAAAGATTCCAACTGTTTGACTGATGTTTTCACAGACGATCAAAGCTGCTTTCTTGTTGTATTGCAAAAGATCATCTCTGTCTCTGAAATATACTTACAACATGCTGCAAGTCAACAAGAAATTTTGAATGAGACTAAAGTTTCATCAACTGAATGTGATAAGCTTTTTTGTTCACAAACTATGCCTGACAAACCATTGGAGGAGGATAAAAAGGAAATTGCAAAGCTTTCAAAATTACGCATTTCTCAACTGTCAGTTATACAGTCTTTAATGGAGGAAACTGCTATTGTCAAAGCAATCATTTCTGTTTTGGAACCTGAGCACAAGAAGACATCACAATTCTATAAGATTTTTAAGGACACGTTTCCTATTGTGTGCCAGTTTCCTTTTTTTCAACAATATATTGAAGAAAGAGAAAGGAATCAACTTCTGGATGGGCTTGCAAAGGAGCTACAACAAACACACCTTTACTCTGACATGGAAATAATTAGCAAAGCCCTCACACTCTACCAAGCCCTCAAGTTCTCTCCAGCAGTTATCCTCATAGGTCCCGCGGGTAGTGGAAAATCATCTTGTTACAAAGCTCTGGCAGGGGCACTCAACAGACTGGCTTCCAGTAAAGACACAAATATATCTGAAAATGAAAATCTTATTAAAACGGATACTTCATATGCAGATCCATCATCTTCAGTATCAAACTGGCACTTTGTTCAAAATCTGGTCTTATTTCCCAATGCTATGTCTCATGATGAACTGTTTGGTTGCTTCTGTGAAAAGAGAGGCTGGAAAGATGGAGCTGTTGCAAAGGTGCTGAGAGATTTAGGGCGTTGTTGCACATGTTTTGAATTCTACAACAGGAGTAAAACAGAAGAGACATCGATAATGAAGTGGTTGGTAATGGATGGGGAGCCTGTGGGACAGCCTAGCTGGTTAGATTACTTAACCACATTATTCAGTACTCAAGAACCATATTTGTGTCTGCCATCAGGCGAAACATTGTTATCTCAACCACACCTCAGTGTACTTATGGAGATCACCAACCTACAAGATGCAAGTCCATCTGTAGTGGCCCGCTGCAGCTTAGTTTATTTCACAGGTACTGATCTGTGGAAGTCTATATGGAAAAGTGAAATGGAGACTCTCCTTTTTGAACACAAACTGGATCAAGAAGTCCTGAACTTGTGGAATCATTTGGCAAATGACCTTTTCTCAAGCACTTTGAGTTTGCTTGTGCAAAATGATTTAACCTCTGTCAACCATTGTGAAAGAGGATCTTGTAAGAGCTATGGTCTGCAAGAAATCATGTCCTTTTTTAGGATCCTGCGTGCCCTCCTGCATAATTTTGTGAACCAGTTAGAAAACTATAAAACATCACAAACAGGAAAAATAGGTATGAAAATTTCACAGATGAGCTAATAATCTTGTGGTAAATATATACATGTACTGTAGTCATTTTGTAATTATTAAAGAGTAAAATTTCTTTTGCATATGTACCATTAGATAGAACCAAGGACCCAGGCATCGATGCCCAAAATAAAGAGGACCTGCTCACCAGAAATCTTTTCTTGGTGTCTTACATTTGGGGATTTGGTGCACATCTGCATTCTTGGTAATACCATTTTTATCTTAATATGTCGGTTAGTTCATGTGTGAAAACTGCTAATTTGTACTGTATACTAGGTGTTAATTCAAATACCTCATAAAAATATTATTTAAACATACTTTTGTCTTTTTCAGCCACTGGACAAAGTTTGATTTGTTAGCTCGCCAAGTGCTGTTTTCGTCTAGATACAAAATTTCAGTTCCAGATGAAGAAAGTGTATTTGAGCACTTTTTTGGAATCGATAGTAAGATATGTCCTAAAGAAACCCAGTTGACAAAACCCATCATTCCCAAGGTTTGTTTATAAAATCGTTCCTACGGTAGAGAAAATGCATACAATGTGCGCTTAGCTGCATTCAAATATTTGAACATTTTATTATTAGTTAACTTTTATTGAATGCTTAAGTTGTAAAATTCTAAAATTTCTACACAGCCTGGGACATACCGGCATCTTCTGAACCTGATGTTGGAGGCAAACCAGCCAGTGTTGCTTACAGGGGAACCAGGTTCTGGAAAAACTACAATGTGTAATACTTTACTAAGTTTTGAAAGACCTCACATCACTCTACCCACAAGTCCACTCCTGAGTTCCAGAGATGTGCACAATATATTGAACAACATCCACTTCCAGAGGAACTGGGAAAAAAAAGTGGGTTCCATAACAAAACAGCCAGGCCTGCTTTTGTTTGTAGATGATTTGCATGAAGCCCACTGTGGTAAGTCAACTATATCTAATAATTTTCTGATACATGAAATTGAAATCTACCTGTGCATGGGATAAAGCTTTGTAAAATCTGAATGTCTGTTCTGTCATTATTGTTGACAGATATATTTGGAAAAGTATCAACGGCACTGGAGACTTTACGTCAAAGCATTTCAAAGGGAGAGATTCTGACATTTGACACATACTCCTTTAAGTCACTGACTTCTGTCAGCTATCTGGCTACAAGCTGCATTTCTGCACTGGGTGATCCTTGCAGTAATGTGATATCTTTACGACTCTCGCATCTATTCTCCATATTTGTCCTCCCTAGCCTATCTTTAAATGCCATATTGTCTATCCACGCTCCATGGATGGAAATTTGGCTCAAAGAAATTCCACTAAATCACAGTAGTGAGATAATGTCCAACTGTATTATCACTGCAACTAAAAGTCTGTTTGATGCAGTGTGCGCCCAGTTCCAGCCCATTGCAGGGAGACCCCACCTAATATTTTTTCATCATGACATTCAAAAGGTGTTTTCAGGGATGTACCTGTGGCAGCATGACATCTCAAACACAATGTTTACACAAAATAGCAAAAATATACCATCACCATCTCATTTAGCCCTGTCAAGTTTGACAGCATTAGATCTTAAAATAGTGTATCTTTGGATGCACGAGTGTATGCATACTTTCAGTGATAGACTTGGTCTGGAGGATGAAAGGAATACTTTTATGTCACTTTTAGTCCGAACAGCTGCTACTCACTTTGGATATAATTTAGTTGATGAAAACCATCCAGGCAGTTTAGAAGTTAATAACGTTACATCATTACTTGTGGAGGCTAAATGCACCTCAGAAGATCAGCATCTTGATGCTGCAAACCTGCATCAACAAGCAAGAATAGCAGGCCAAACGTACTTTACAAATGGTCATACTCGGAATGAATCTAAAACCATTTCCTCAGAAGAGATAACCCTAACACATGAACCTGTGCAGCCACAGATTTTGAAGCACATAGAGGACATAATGAGTAGCCTTGTGTATGGACCTGAATTCTCTGAGACCCTGAAATTTACAAATCAGAAACATAGATTTAAAGATAGACACTTGTATCAGGATCAAGACTTAGATGCACTACGTCAGGAGTTACACACCCTTATGAACAGAGAAGAGAAAAAACAGAATGTTGATCATGCCTATAACACAACAACCAGATACATTGTGCACAAACATGGTGTGAGGCAGCTGTTACACATCCTTAGAGCTTTTCTCATACCTGGGGGCCATGGAGTACTGATTGGCTTGGGCAAAGGAACAGGCCGTAAAACGGCTGTGCGTTTAGCTGCCTACCTCACAGGCTATCAGTTAGTGGAAATACATTCTGGTAATCAGCATAAATTGCATGAAATCTTGAATGAAGCTGATAAACAAACCAGTGTGAATGGAGTTCATGTCATCATACTGGTCCATGAAGAAGTCACTCCATCTGTTAGAGAAGAACTACTTGTGGCAATGGCTCAGAAAGTCTTCCCAGGGCTTTCCACAGAAGATGAGTTGAGAAACCTTGTTCCTAGAGTGACTGCTGTAAAGCACACAACAAGATCCCTTATTGACAGTTGGATAACTGAGAAGTAAGTGGAAAAAGCACAGTTTTATCATTTAATATATTTGTAAGAAGTACAATTTGTTACTTTTTAAACATTAGGTCTATTCAGGATCCAGTGGTATTGTCAAATACGGTTTGTTCACATTAAATACCATACCATACCATTTTATTTATAGAGCACTTAAAACAGTGACAAGGCCAACCAAAGTGCTGTACAAACAAACAAACAAACAAACAAACAACCAACAGGCAACACACTCAATGAAGTACAAGAAATAGACATAAAAACATTGTAGATAATAAATAAAATGAACAAAACACAGATCAGCTGGTGTTGAAAGCAACAGAGTAGTAATGGGTCTTTAAACGGGATTTGAAAACCGAGAGGGAGGGGGCCTGTCTAAATTGCACATGCTATAAAAATACAGTGATGAGTGTAAGATCAAGTTATTCTTAAGAAAGTTTTATATTTGTAGGAAAGATGACTACTTATAGCAGTTGTTGGACATTATATTACATTGTGCTTGTTAATTGTAAACTTTTGATAATCATTCAACCCACAGGTCTTTAAGTCAAGTCCACAAAAACATTCATGTGTTTTTGTTGATGCCTTTCACCATGACAGGCAACAGTAAAATACCCGACGACAAAAAAGTCCAAACTTGGAATGTAAGTAATTTATTAGTATTAATTTTGTAGAAACTTGCATCAGCATTCTGTAAAAAAAAATACAATCTTTTTTTAAATCACTTTAATCAAAGAAGCAGTTAAAAGTGTACAACATTGTCAGCATAAATACAAGCTAACTGCAAACCGTGAAAATAATTTAGATTTTAGAATAATTTACTGGACATGAAAACATCTTAAATGACACAACTTGGTGTGTTTTGGATAACTATCTTATTTTAAGTTTTTTTCATAAACCAGGCACAAATGTTCAAAGCGATTAGGCTCAGCTGCTGTGTAGAGGTGTACCAGACATGGTCCAAACAGTCTTTGATGGAAGCTGCGATTCAGTGCCTCAAAATCTGTTCCAGTGAAAATAAGTCGCAACACTCAGGTTGGTGTATGAACACTGTTTTTCCATCATATTTTCCTAGTAGGATTTATGCCAAACTTCACTCAAACATATGACTTTTTCTTTTTTCTTTTTGTAAAGTGCCCAGAGAAAGCTCTGACGACCAAGTGACTGTGACCTTGGCAGGAATCCATCAGTCTGCATGTCATTATGCTTCTGCTTTTCTGAAAGCTCAGTCTTTCAGCCCTCAGACGTATGTGGCGTTTATTTCATTCTTTGGCTACATATGCAGCAAACTACAAGGGGCATGGAAAAACAAAAACAACAGGTAACTATTTAAATCAGTAAAACCATTTTTATTTAATTTTCTGTCTAACTTTACAGTTGTAATGGTATGACTGGAATCAGTTTATTATATAGCAGCACAGTTTACCATAAATGATCATGTCACTTAATGTACAGCTACGTTTTAAATTAAACCTTATTGGCTGCATTAGATTTTATCCCATACACTTTTTTAACAGTACTGTAACACTTTCTTGTCAGAAAAGCTATTTAGGTCAAAGTTGCTCCAGTTTTTTTTTTTTTTGGTAAGCCTAAGGCATACTTCACAAATGCATTTTAAATGTGGAAAAACGTCTCAATTCTCACAACTAACTTTTTCTTTCTTAGCACCCAAAGAAGCTATAAAAAAAGTTTTTATACTGAATTTAAACTCATTTTAAATGGTTGGTTTCACCCAGTGGTGTAGTCTACATTTTTGTAGTGGGTATACAGTACTGTGCTTGGAAACCAAAGTATACCAGTTAGTACAAAGTAATCATAAATTTATTTTGATTTTTAAGCGCATTGAACATTTCAAAATTTCTCTGATGCTTATATTTGAATAAAAGCACAACAAACTTTGTACAACAGTTGGCTTTGTGTTAAAAACATGTTTTATAATTTATAAAACAGTATCAAAGCAAAGCATGTTCCAGTATTAGGTATTAAGTAAAGAATAATACAATAATTTGCTGGATAAGCAAATGTAATAAACAAATGCTGCATACAGACAGATTGTTACAGAAGCATTTAACTGTATACGTGCCTAATGAAGCGCTTTGGGGCCCCTCAAAGGGGTCTGGAAAGCGCTATACTGTATAAGTAAGCTCCATTTACCATTTACCATATGTCATTTATCACTGGCCACTTTAAGTGGGTATACTGAAATTCTCAAGCTTTTCTAGTGGGTATACTCAGTATGCCTGCGTATCGCGTAGACTACACCACTGGTTTCACCCTTGGGCTAATTAAAAAGTTTAAGCAAATGGCCATTAGTGCGTCCTGAAAATTCTGACTGGTTAAGGTCGGAAGTGTAAAACGATTCAAATTCACTTCATGTTTGCAAGGAAGATGCTGCATCTGGTTCTACTTGATTTAAACTAAAAATACTAAACATAATTTATTGTAAAATATCCTGATGCATGCTCAGTAATCCAGGTAGATGAATCTAATAAAGTTGAGTCAGGCTCTCTGGAAGAAGTCTTTTGGATAAAAGACAAAATGTTTCAACAAAGAAACTGCTAAATTAGCTTTTCTTTCTAAGATCATTGAGAAAGTAGTTCACAACCAATTGATGGCTTTCTCGAAAAAGCAAAATGTTTTAGAGGTTTTATAGTCTGGTTTTAAATCACTACACAGCACAGAATCAAGTCTTAAAAGTTTTTAATGACCTATATTTAGCCACTGACTCTGGACACTCTTGTGCTTTTAGATTTAGCTGCCTTTGTGGACCATCAGATTTTACTTTCTCGTTTGGAGCAGTGACTGGGCATTAGAGGCACAGCACTGGAATGGTTCAGATTGTGTATGAGCAAGCAAACTGTCTGTGTCAGCTATAGCAAACGTGTCCTTTATGTGTGGCTCCACAGGGTTCCTTTTTAGGGCCCCTTCTCAACTCATTTGTTTTTATTTACTTCCATTTGGGTCCATCTTTGGAAATAACATAATTTATTTTCACTTGTATGCAGATGATTGTCAAGTTTATGCCTGTGATCACAATCCTGAGGGTCAAAGTGGATACCGTAATTGTTTTTAATTTGATCATCAAATCAGGGCATTGGTTAATTCAAATTATTATTATTTTTTAGTTAAGGCAGCTGGCTAAAGTCAAGCCAATTTTTTCTAGCAAGGACTTTTAGACAAATCAACTCCTTCATCACTTCTCGCCTCGGCTGGATTGCTGTAGTGTGCTTTATATAGGGGTCAGTGCTTCCTCTGTTGCTCTCCTCGAAGGTCCAAAATGCTGCTGCACATCTTTTAACTGGCACAAAAAAAATGTCAGCACATGCCCCCAGTTTTAGCCTCGATCCACAGGCTGCCTGTACATTTTCGTATTAATTTAAAAGTTCTTTTATTTGTTTTTAAAGCTTTAAATGGTCTTACCTTACCTTATCTCAATGAGCTGCTACACCCTTACATGCCTTCCTATTCTCTCAGGTCTGCAGATCAGCTGCTCCTAACCATCCCCAAAACAAAACAAAAACTTCAAGTGGATCGTGCTTTCTCTGTAGTTGCTTCTTACATGTGGAACCATAGATATAATAAACACTAGATAAGACATCCCCGCTGTTGGCCAATGGAGACCGACATCGTCAGACGGCGGCCATCTTGGTACAGACAGAACGCCCACTCAACATGAATGTGAATGGTGCATTTAATAATAATAATAATAATAATAATGTCTATTCCTGCCATCTGCGTATGTTCCCATACACAGACGAAATTCGTCTCTGCATTTAACCCAACCACCTACCAGGTGGTGCAGTGAGCAGCCCGAAAGCGCTCGGGGAGCTGGAGAAATAGGTGTGCACTCATAGACACCCCAAGCTGGGTAGTGGCCGGGGGGCGCGAACAATAACCATAACTTGCTTGATTTTCAACCGATTTTAAAACGGTTTGGTTTGTTATAAATGTGAGAGATGTTGTTATAATATGGTATACTTAAGATGTACGTTCACATGAAAATAACGTTATGTAGACACTGTATTGCACTAGCAATATACACAATAAGATTATATTTACATCTATTTCTAAATACATGTTTATTTCCAGCGAAATTAACTGACATATGTTACAATGCTAATAAATATTTAATACTATTTCATCATAAATAGCATTATTATTAGTGGTATGAAAATAATTTATGCCAATTTTTTCCCTACACATGCAAATATTATGTAATATTAAATACATTATTACACAAACCTTGGTCAATATGTGTAGTTTATTTTTTTTAGATACATGAAAAGATTTAATAATCGGGAGATATAAATAAACAAACAAACAAACAGAAATAAACATCTGATAGTGTGACAAGACTCTCAGTCCCTCGGTGCAACAGTAACTATTTAAACATTAAAACACTGAAACATATAATAATAAACATAAGCATAAAATAGTAAAACTGTAACACTGTCCTGAGTTTTTGCATAGTGGTAAATGAGTATGAAAATTTACACCAACTCTAAAACTAAAACACTAAACATTTAATGAACATAATACTGTCCTGAGTTTTTGCATACTAGTATAAAAAGTAAAAAAGTATAAAAAGTACAGTATAACTATAAAATAAACTAAAGGTTCTAAAAAAAAAGGTTGAATGTAAACAGTAGTATGTAAACAGAGAATGTAAACAGTATTATGACTATAGGCAGTGATGTAATACAAACATTAGTGCAAATATGAGAAGTAGTGCAAACAGAATGAGCACATGACCGAGAGTTTAGTGAATAACCCGTTTGATGACACAGAGTCCAGTGTTAAAATCTTTGTGTTTTTGGAGCTAATGCCCTTTAATGCCCTTTAAAAAGGACTGCCTTGGTGAGCTTCTGTCTCATGTTGCCACTCTGTAAACGCAAATTATTACGTCTATTGGAGCATCCATAGGCTGCACAAAAGTCAGGCATCTTGTCAAAGAGTATTTCTGTAAAACACAAAGCAGTAATTAGTGTTGAACATACCAAACCGCTTGGAAATCATGTGCAGCTTTAGTTCAGTTAAAAACAAAGAGCTCCTAGTGATCTAAGAATACTAGGGAAATATTTGGAATACTAGCTAGCCCTTAATCAAAGGCTCTTGTTAATAGTCTGCTAATAAATACAGTCATGATCAAGATAGTCATTTAGACAAAAGATTAGTTTGTTATAAAATAGTTATTGGTGTAATAAAAACAGAATTTAAATTCTAGATTCTCGATGAGTGTGACACCCAAAACACGAATAAAACCTTTTAAAAAAGACGAAACTGCTGTCTGATTACCAAAGAAATCATAGCCACGTTAATAACGTTTTAAAAAAAATAAACCGTTTGTAAATCCGTCAAGATTACAGCGAGTTAAGCGTATTTTTGTTTGTATAAATCCCTCACCTCCATACGGTTTCCACAGCTGCAGCTAATGTTGCTGTCTGTGGCAAGATGGCTGCCGCTTGACGACGCCGGTGACTCCGTCTCAGCTTATCTAGTGTTTATTATATCTATGTGTGGAACAACCTGCCTTTGAGCATCAGACACACATCCTCCCATGTCTGTTTTTGAATCACTCCTTAATACTCCTCTCTCCTTGACGTTTGACACCGCCTGAGATACTGATTTTTAGTCCAATTGTAGTTTATTTTAACCAATTTAATTTATTGATCTATTTGTTTTTGTTATAAGGCAGTTTAATAAAATAAAAAATAAATGACAAAAATAAAACAAATAAGGCCGTTTTTGGTTTGCTTTCATATGAGTTGCATGAGTTATGTACAGTATTTGCAAGAAACATACCTTTTGTCACAGTACAAAAGTTATGTACAGTATTGTGACTGCTATTGATTTTATTGACTGTATTTGTACAGCATTTTGATCCTAAGTTCTTTAAAGTGATTTATAAATAAAGCTACTATCTTATGGTAAAGAAGAACCCAACCAGAGGACCTGACACAACCTAGTTAGATATGATAAAATAGTTTCAAAATACAAATAATTGTTATCTTTCAGGGTTGCTGATGCTCTGGCTCATTTGGATGTCAGAAACAACACAGCGTTGCAATATAAAGAGCATTTAGCAAGACTGCAAGAGAAAACTCAAGGGAAACGGCAGGTAATGTGGAGGATCCTACCATCTCAGTAAGCTCTTTTGTCCTGTATGTCTACAATGAGAAATATTTGTATTTCTCTAATGAAATAATGGAGCTGATGGAACAAATTACCACAGCTGTTGATCAAAAGCAACATTGTGTGAGTGTATTTGTTGATCTAAAAAAAGCATTTGACACCATTGACCATACCATTTTACTTGATAAATTGAAAAACTACAGTATTAGAGGACCTGCATTGCAGTGGCTATCTAGTTATTTAAAAGGAAGAAAACTGTTTGTTCAAATTGACGATGTAAGATCTAATTTTGCTAATGTATTATCTGGAGTACCACAGGGCTCTGTACTTGGACCTAAGTTGTTTATTTTATATGTAAATGATTTAATGAAGGTGTCCAGTGTCCTTAAATGTATTCTTTTTGCTGATGACACTACTTTTTTTTTGTTCGGGTAAAAATTTGGAGCAAATGATTGAGTTGATAAATTTTGAGTTTGTAAAAATACAATATTGGTTTAAGTAAAATATGTTATTGTTAAATCTAGATAAAACCAATTCTATGATATTTAGTAAGAAAAAGATAACTGTTGATGTTCCTTTTAAGATTGAAGGTTTTGAGATATGCAGGGTAAGGGAGGTGAAGTTTTTGGGTGTAATTATTGATGATAAGTTATCATGGAAACAACACATACATTTTGTAAAAACTAAAATATCTAGGTCTATTGCAGTGCTGTATAGAGTTAGAGATTTACTAAATGATAAAGCACTGTATTTGTTATATAATACAATTATACTCCTGCTCTTAATTTACTGTATAGATATTTGGGGTACAGCGTGCAAAACTGTAACTAAGCCTATTTTTATTTTACAGAAAAGAGCCATAAGAATTATTACAAGAACACATTACTGTACTGCCATCCATCAAATGTTTTGTTTTACAAATTGAAATTGCTAAAGTTTTATGATTTGGTTGACTATAATATTCTTTTATTATTGTTCAAAGCTCAGAATTTCTCATTACCCTCAAACATCCAAAGGCTTTTTGTAAAAATGACTAGTAATTATAATCTCAAGGGAACAGATATATTTGTTACGCCACAATACAGAACTAGTTTAAAGAGTAGGTCAACTTTAGTACATAGGACTGTGGAATTGTATAGAACTTGATATTAAAATTGCAAAGTCAATATCTATATTTAAGAAAATGACTAAAACAACATTTCTGAACAAATATTCATAAATTGGTTTAGGCTATATGCAAATTACTATTTATGGTTTTGTGTGAGAAATCATTTCATATCTTATTTTTTTATATATGCTATTGCTATTTGAGTTGATTGTTTGAATTCATTTTGTTTGAAGAAGGGGCAGAAATAATGAGATTTTTTTCTTCTTCTGCCTCCTTTCATTTCATGTGTTGTTTTGTTTTATAATGTGGTTTTGTAAATAATTTTCTTGTGTTTTTTAAATTTGAAATGAATAAATTTAATTAAAAAATATTTTTATAGTACAAAAAAATGAAACAATTTTGTCTGTACTTTTCTCATTCATGTTTATTTAAATATATTTGGAACTTTTAATAACAGATATTTACTTAAATTGTATTTCTTCATTTTTTTATTCATTGCAGTTTGAAAAAGAGCTTTATAAAGTCCTAGAGGACCAGAAGATTTTGCTTGAAACAGCTTCACAGAAATGTGAAGTAGCGGAGAACAAACTGAGTCACATAGAACAGCAAATTAATCAGGCTCAGAAAGAGGTAAAGTATATGCTGCCATTTTCCAAAATCACAGAAGTATTTTTTGATTAAGTAAAGTACAGTAATGCAAATAAATATGTTTAACTCCTGCTTAAATCACATCTTTTAGAGCTTTTAAGAATATTTAGTCAATGTTTACTTCATGTTTAAGGGTGATTATTATTTTCCCCAGATTAAACCGGTGTTCCTGTCAGGTCTGAAGGTTCTTCAGTGTTTGAATATATCTGACCTGGAAGAGGTGCGTCACTACAGAGATCCACCTGATGGAGTGGTGAAGATCATGGATGCTGTTTGTTTGCTGTTTAATTGTTCACCAGGCTGGGAAAGTGCCAAGCAGCTTCTTGGACAACCTAACTTTTTTCAGGTGTGTGATAGAAAAAGTCTCTCTCTCTGTCTCTCTCTGTCTCTCTGTCTCTGTCTGTCTCTCTGTCTCTGTCTGTCTGTCTGTCTGTCTGTCTGTCTGTCTGTCTGTCTGTCTGTCTGTCTGTCTGTCTGTCTGTCTGTCTGTCTGTCTCTCTCTCTCTCTCTCTCTCTCTCTCTCTCTGTGTCTCTGTCTCTGTCTCTCTTTCTCTTTCTCTATATATAGCTATCTATCTATCTATCTATCTATCTATCGATATGTGTGTATATATGTGTGTATATACTGTATATACTTTGTATATACAAAGTATACCGGGGTATGTATACAGTATATATGTATATATACAAAGTATATAGTGGGGCGGCCGTGGCATAGTGGTAATGGCAGTCGTACCCCGATCGGAAGGTTGGAGGTTCGAATCCCGGTTCCCTACACCATGTGTCGTTGTGTCCCTGGGCAAGACACTTAACCCCGAGTTGCTCCCGGTAGGACTGGAAAGGCGCCTTGCATGGCAGTCTGCCGCTACCGGTGTATGAATGCTTGTATGAATGGGTGGATGGTTGGTATTGTAAAGCGCTTTGGGGCTCCTCACAGGGGGCTAGAAAGCGCTATATAAATAAGCTCCATTTACCATTTACAATATGTATATATGAGGCAGAGCAGGCAGAGTGTTTAGCATCCTGACTGCCTGATGAACAGAGCTGTCTCAGTCTGCTGGTTCGAGCCTGGAGACTTCTCAGTCTCCTCCCTGATGGCAGCAGTCTGAATGTATATGTGCATGTATATATACATACATTTATATTTGTATATATATTTGTATATATATATATGTATATATATATGTATATACAGGTAGTCCCCGATTTACGAGCGAGATCCGTTACAACGAGGCGCTCGTAAACCGGAAATCTCGTAATTTGGAACGGCCGCCACGCTTCTCGTAAGTCCGGAAATTCGCTCGTAAATTGGAACGGTTTTGCTAGCGCGACTACAAACACTCGTTTTTCATCGAAAAACTGCTTATGAGTGCATAAAAATGATCGGAAACGTGTGTCCACATGTTTAGCTAACGAACTGTGGTGAAAAAACACAGGAAAACTCAGTATTTTTTGCGTTTTTTCCAATAATTCGCCAGCTCGTAAGTCTGGAACCTCGTAGATCAGAGCGCTCGTAAATCGGGGACTACCTGTATATATATATATATATATATATATATATATATATATATATATACATATATATATATATATATATATATATATATATATATACATATATATATATATATA